>OZ026630.1:66249276-66286776 GCA_964020975.1 Hermodice carunculata | reverse complement strand
TAAATATCCCGAGATGGTTAGAAAGTTTGGCTTCAATAATTTTAGAGATTTTAGACTTGCCTGTTTTGCTACTTAGTTTTATCTTTTGGCATCATTCTGTTTTAATATTCACCTTTCAGACATTTTAGGCTAGCTTGTTTTCTGTAAGGTCAAACCCCCAGGGGCTATAGGTGGCAAGCAGCTACTGACGACAGTTACAAGCTTGCCTTATTGTGCTTGACATCTGGTTAAGAAATATTTTATTTTCATTGCATTCTCTTGACTTAAATACAAATGACTTTCATTCTTTTCTGACTTGCCCTATAATTTAGCTGTTAAAATCCAAAGATTATTAGAAAGTTTGGCTACAATAATTTACAGTTTTTAGACTTGTCTGTTTTGCCACTTTCAGATCCAGTTATTTTTCCAGTCACAAGTAAGAATATAAATTCCTTTTTAGACAGAAGAAGTACTTTAGCCAGTGCTATGGAAACACAGGTGTTAGTGCTTATTCGTTGCTTGAAAATAAAAAAAATAGATATACTTTGTCCAAGGCGATAGTATAATCACACCCTGGCACATAACACGTAAATCTTGGCATCCTACAGGGGATTTTACGCTAGCCTAAGTCAGATTACACCACATAGTTTTATATGCGTTGACTGCAAATATGGCGGTCGAGCACTACCACGATCCCATAAGCCCTCATTCAATGTGGCGGCTAGCGAAAAAAAAAAACTATTACCACTGTACATTGCGAGGTGTTTAATCCCATAACTAGATAACACTTGTTTGGATACGCCTCATCTACGCAGCTAGGAAGACCAGTGAGCAGCTGGCCTTTAATCTCTTTCAGTTATGTACCACATGTGTGACAGTCCACAGCCAGCTTGCAAAAATCGGGTGTAAAAAAACAAACAAAACGAAACTCGTGTCATTGTACCATAGTCGTTTGTATGGCCCCAGAAAATAAGTCAGGCACAGGAAAATATTTATCAGCGTTACATAATGGATACGATCTCAAATAAAGAATGAAAACTTCATAAGCACATTGTACTATGCACGCTTTAACGGCAGGGTTACGAGGTTAATGCCAGGTTTAGATATATTGAAAGGTATTCATGAATGCAGGCTTATATTCAATCACCCATATATATGGGAAGGGAAAATTAACTGTTTGCACGGACTTTTACATACCGTAAGTGTAGGCCGTAGCTGTTTCCGTAAATGATAGACTTTGAAACACAAGAAATCAAGGCCCATCCTAACGCAAATTCCAATTTATTGCATGTATGCTTGTTCCTGTTAAATGAAGCGTAGTAATTTTGATAGGAACTATATCTTTTGCAACAAATTATCATTGCCCAGACCACAAGTTATGATCGTCTGGCAGTTGGGATCGTCTGGCTGTCTCACGGCTGCACTCCCTGCAGTATAGTGATGGCAACCTTCTGGTCGTTGGGCTCATGTCTGTAAGGTCATTTCCTCTGCTGTTACAGTTTTCCCTCTTCATGCTCATCAGACCACTTACATGAAAAACTCTATTCAAGGCTAACTGAAGGCACTTTGGCAAGTAGCGTATTCACCCAAGTCAGTGGATTGTGTTTGTGACGCACCAACACTTCCCCAAATCGGGTCACGAGCTTAGAAAATCCCCGCGCTTTCATGTAGGAATTATGGCAAACGTTTGGAGCCTAAAAAAGACTATTCCAAAATGAAATTTAACATTTTGGTTTTCAGATATCATTTTTAACCACCCTTAACATCAACTTTCTTAATTGCAGTACCCATTCAGTCAAGATAACCTTTTACGATGTTTCGTGTGTACACCATATAATATGACGATTTTAGTTACAAGAGCAATGCACAATTCAAATGATATTATTATGTTGAATCAAAGATTCATTGTCTCTGGAACTTTCCTCTGGTGTCTAAAAGATAAATATTACAATTAAAACTGCTTGCTTTACATGGATGAAAGGGATAACGGTAATTGTCCTCAATCTCCAATTATTTTGCTTGTGGTACTGACCCTAGACAAAGATACACATGTGAAAAAATCCATGGAGCTCCAGTAATTTGCCGCTATATAGCAGCTATATAGTGACTAAAGTGGCTTTACACCATTTTTATATGTAAATGAATGAGCAGCAGTACAGCCACGGGGTTGTCGCTATATAGTTGCAATATACAAGAGATTCCATGTCCCATATAAATAAAGGCTGCCATGGGGCTGCTGCTGTATAGCTGCTATATATTATGGCAACTTAATGGTTGTCGGTATTTTGCTGCAACCTTTAAGTCCAGATAAAGCAGCTAGGTTGCTACTCTGGAGGTTGGACTCCCTGGAAGAGTGACCACCCCTCCTAGCTTAACATGCATTAGCATAAATGGGTACATAGAACATAGTGTCAATCATGTAGTAAGTGCACATCACTATGCAAAACTAAGATTCTTAATTTCTAGAGACTGATGTGCAGACGCACTGAGTATTGTATGTCCATAGATAATGTACCATTACAGAATGAAATCAGCTGTAACCACCTTAGGCACCACTGATGTTACTGACTTAATTTATAGGAATAAGGGTAGCTAGGCCAGTACATTAAATACTGAAATAGGGTTTGACCCATTGTTCATTATGAATGGATTATCAGATATAGTCCTCCCATATATTGTCAGTCAAGTTTCACGATACTTCATGTTTCAGTATGAATCTTTTGAGTAACTCAGAACAATTTAATCATCACTAAAACTAGCATTAATAAAGGCTTGCATCCAACAATGTACTTCATCTGTTTCAAAATGGAGGGAAATGGTTACATGAAGAGAGGTTGAGCTTCGTATGTCATGTGACATCCTATGCTTACTTCCTCTAGTGGGTGTAAAGCCGCTATACCGCGAATCACAAAATCACCTCTGATGTTAATTTCTTCTAGTGACTGTAAAGCTAATTTACCATCACTCCATACATGTCACCATAAAAGACTGTTTGGAAAGGTAGGGAAAGGAAGTGCCAAGTGGCTGTACAACTGCCACCATTGTGAGTCACGGTACAGAGAGTGGCAGCCTAACAGATATATCATGAAGGTCCTTGACCTCTGAAAAACCTGACTGGCAGTAACATATATACTGCAACGGTATAGCTGCTCTATAGCACCTGTAAAGTGGCTATGTCATCGCAAGCGTTCTTTTTCGTATGGATCAGAACGTCTTGTTTTGAAATGATTGTAGATATATATAGTTAAATCAAGATGTGTTACCCTTGTTAAAAGTGATATTGATAGTTCGAAATCAGGATACTTCAGTCTTTGAGCAAAGGCAACCACACACGCAGACGTTAGAAGCTGTGCAGGGGTAGGCGCACATACAGACGTTAAAGTTTGTGTAGTGGTGGGCACACATGCAGACGTTAGACTTTGTGTATTGGTAGGCACACATAGAGAAATTAGACTTTGTGCAGTGGTAATTGCACTTGGAAACATTAGACGCTGTGCAATGGTGGGCAGGTACAGAGATGTTGGACGTTGTGCAGTGGCAGGCACACCCAGAGACTTTAGACTTTGTGTAATGCTGGACAGTCTGAAGTTCGTTGAATGAGAAGAATAGTCAGAGTTCTTTCAGCCTTGTAAATTTGCTTTGCTTCTTTCTCAAATATTATCACACGATATGATGATAAACATTGTTTCAAGCAGATCCCGCCACGAATGAAGCGTTCTACCCATTTGGACCTGACGCAGGTGACAGTAATGTATCTCCTGGCACTCCCTTCAAACTTTTAACTGGCATGCGCATCTTTGACATGGACCTAGAGATGGGACAACCATCAATATATGTAAGACCCAATGAACATTTTGCGGCATTGAGACCTGTCAATAAAAACCTTTTCATGAACCAAATTTTATTTATAAAGGCTTGTGTAAAAATATAGAAATTATGAAAAATACATTGTGGGATAAAAATATATCCACAGTTCCACTGTTCGCGCCTCAATGGTTATCTGAACCATCTACTCCGAGTACAGTAATGCGGAAAATTATTCATTTGGAGTGTAAACCACTATGTATCATCATATAGTTATTTTACCTCTGTGCTAGGTAGCATGAATATTTGCGCTTAACAAAAGATAATCTGCAAAGACAGACACTAGCCTGCGGCAACAACTGTAGTGTAAGGCAACCATCAGTTCTCTGTTTTTAATAACAAATATTTGTGTAATTTATAGTTTTCGTGATGCTCTATGAGTTTTATGTACACCGTGGAAATTGACTTTGAATCCAAGTTTCCTTAAAGCTAAATATCATGTTTTGTTTTACAGGTCCACGAAGATGGTGCAGCTACACTGAATATTCGAGACAATACAAACAATTTCAATAGAATTCCAAAGGGATTTAGCATCATTGCGCCATACTTCTGTCGCCAGGATGTATCGTGTCCAGGTTCATTCATATTCATTCAAGAGTATCAATCCGGTGCCACAACAAACATTAATCGTATAAAGGCAATTACGAATCGCGCAACAACAGAAATAAGAAGATTTTCCCTGATCCATGATTTCAATGCTACTGCAGTCGTTGTTATAACATGGTACAACACATTCGAGTATCCATGCGAAAAGTATCGCAAATCATATAATGGTCATATGGTAGGTTCTGTATGTACACGTTTGTATGTAAATGATTTCAAAATACCGATTACCATTCTAATACTGTGAGCAGCATTATTTTAAGTCGACTTAGAAGATGGTCCGTCGTCCTTCCTTCTGTCGTCTGTCCTTCTGCAATTCACATTTTCAACTTCCCCGAAGCTGTCAGCCAGGTCTACTGCAAACTTTGCGGGGATCTGCCTTGGGTAGGTCTTTACCTATTTTCTTCAAATAGCCATGCTCCAGTTGCAGGATTTTGGAGGGTTAGGGCGGGGTAAGGGGGTTGTTTTTATGGCAAGATATTTAAAAATCTTTTCCTCCGACACCGCCTGGCCAATTGCTTTGAGGTACCATAGGGATATGTCTGGTGACTCCTAAATGTAAACTTTTTAACCAGGTGGTGCTCTGATTTTTTCTAATTTTTCAAGTTTTTTTCACGTTTTCCAAGTTTGACTTGTTTTTAAGTTATTGTTGCATTCTCTTCGTGCATAATCCTAATGTACCTGGACCCTGTCTTCTGTAGCAAGCCGTTGGAGCATTTATTCCATAATTACACATATGCGAAAATCATTTCTTATATATGCATAATTAAAGTCACATTTACAAAATAATTTAACATTTGTGCAATAACAAAATAATTTAACATATTTAAAGTAGGTTTTACACATGTGTCCAGTTGTAGTTAAAATTCTTTTCCACCTTTATGAAATAGTTTTACGCATATGTCGGGTGTATATTTATTTTACATGTGTGTAAATATTTCTCACATGTGTAAATCTTTTTTTCTGGACCCTGTCTTCTGTAGCAAGCCGTTTGAGCATGTATTCCATAATTACAAATATGCGAAAATCATTTCTTATATATGCATAAAGTCACATTTGCAAAATAATTTAACATTTGTACAATAACAAAATAATTTAATATATTTAAAGTAGGTTTTACACATGTGTCCAGTTGTTGTTAAAAATCTTTTCCACATGTATGAAATAGTTTTACGCATATGTCGGGTGTATCTTTATTTTGCATATGTGTAAATCTGTCTTACATGTGTAAACCTTTTTTCTCGTATGCGCAAGAATAGCTTGTTTCACATCTGTAAAAAAAATTACATGTCACCATATTAAAAAAACCAAAAGATGAATTGTACGTCTTAATAAAACTATTTAACATACATGAAGAAGAATTTTTCATATGTGAAAACCTTTTTCATGTGTGGAATGTTTGTTTATTTTATATATGCCAAAGAGATGTGCATATACGTGATTTTCTTTTATAAATAGGTACAAACGGGACAAATATGTGATATAGAATCAAAATTACGCATATGTGTAAAACTATATCACATATTTATAAATCATTTGTACATATGGGTAATCCCTAACACATATGTAAACTAAACAACTATTTCAGATATGTGAACAAGATTTTCACGTGTAGAATACATTAACACACATGTGAAATACTTTACACATACGTGTAATCAAACTTTTATTTCACATATGTGTAATGTGTAAAACTAGGTCACATACGTAAAATTTTAATGATTGAAATTTTGTAAAAGATTAGCTCCAATGGATGCTCCCTAGCTTTGCCATGTGCTCAGTGTGTCCCTTTGTAAACAGTACTTTTATCACTTTACATGACTGCTATTATCAACAATTTAAGTTTACTGTCTTATATCAAACATATTATTCTACTTAGTTTCCACTTCAGTTATACACTGGCGGGTGGTTTAAGTAGGATAAGCTGTCCAGCTAGAAAGGGTACATATTGGTTCAGGGGTAAGTCAAATTGTTCTTATCTGAACCTGTACTATACAAATTTAGTAGTTATGGTAATGTGTTTAAGTAGTTTGTGAAAAAGCATGAATTCAGTTTTCTGAGTATCTAATGATAATTTACATTCAGCCAGGTGCTTATTTGATCTAATTCAGAATTGTTAATATGTGAAATGTCACACCCATTAGGCAAAAACACTAAGGGTACTTAATAATGTAGAATCACCAGCATAAATGACAAATTTAAACACGTAGAGGGTAAAAGTATGTTATGTATGCAAATAATGAACAGCGGCAGGCCAAGAATAGAGCCTTGTGGGACACCAGTAGTTACATTACTGAGATTGGAGCTTACATAATTTATTACAACATATTGTTTTACGCAAGTGACTTGCGAACAGCTTTAGGGCAGATCCTTTGATACCATGATTGCTACGTTTATGTAGTTGTAAATTGTGGTCCAACGTTCCAATGGGTGTAGATAAATCCACAAATATGTTTATAGGAACATCACCTGTATCCATATGTGAAAGTTTTATGTCAGTTAATTCGTAGGATGCAAGTTCGGTTGAGTGACTCTCTCTGAAACCATACTGACTATCAAACTATAAATTAGATAACTGGAAGTAATGGTGTGATGGTAATTAGTTGAAACCAACACGTTCAAAGACTTTGGATATAGCAGGCAGTTGTGACATTGGTCTGCAATTAACAAAACTAATTACATCACCTTTTTATATATAGGAATACCTTTAGCAATTTCCAATTGACCTAGAAAGATTCCAGTCCTAAGGGTTTGATTTGTAGTTAGGCTTCATTCCCTAGAAACTTCAGGTTTAATGTGCTTGAGAAGATTGGCTGACAGCCAAACCCATTGCTACGTTTGCTTTTGAAGAATGTATTATGTGAATCACTGTATGTTCAGCTATAAAACTTAATTGAACATCATTTTTTTATAGAGTGTTAATTGCTTGAGTTATCCAGCAAGACTTCTCAAGTTTCTAGTTCTTGAATTTAGCTGTTTTAATAGGTAAATGTTTGTCCATGGCAAGAGTAACAACTTTGTGTATTATTTCATATGACTTGCGATGGTCTGTTTCGGTGTCTTTATTCAGACAGTCATAAATTCTAGCTGCTTTATCTCATTTTTAAAATCACTAAATGAATTAGCATGGCTGGGTCGGATTTGTATAAATTTTGGTAGTGGATCATGTTTAGAAAGGAGAATGTCCAAGCATATAAAATAAGGAGAGTGATTAGATATGTGGGATGTTATGACGCCATAGTCTGACCCTGAATCAGAAAGTTTGTAAAGAAATAATCAATAATTGTACCCAGCCTTTGGAAAAGCCTTTTAGGCAGAGTAATTTGAGGATAAAAGCCCATTGAGGTGACTGTATCAAAGAAGGTAGCATAAATTCCCTTTTCGTGAATTTTAAGCAGGTCAATATTAAAATCACCACCAATTAAAACTTGTTTAGACCTTTGGAGCTTTTCTAATGATGTACAAAATTCGTTTGCAAATAATTTGTAGTTGTCAATCAGATCTAAATGTGGTCTGTATATGTTTCCCAAAATAGCATGCTTTTTATTGTCAGGAATGGCGATTTCTATAAACTGTCCTTCCCATATGTCTGATGGGACATAAATATCTGGATGTTTGTATTTATATTCTTCCTTCAGATAAATGGCAACCCTACCATGTGTTGTAATAGCTTTACCTCTAGAAATAAGAATTTATTATTCTCTAGTTTGAAAAGAGACTTTGGCGTCAACATTTAGTCATGATTCAACCATTTAAGCATTTAGAGACTCGCAGTTTAAACTAATGCCTATCAACTGATTTTGTTTCTCCTTTAAATAATTAATGTACGGATCTATATCAGAGTATGGTGACTGTTTCATCAGAGTACGTTCTGTGTGATTCTGGAGATCTCTGTCATAATCCGTTTCCAATATATCAAGCAAAGAACCCCTGTCTGTTCCTCCATAATAATCAAATATACATGTAGGTGCACCCATGAGGAGTTATACTGTCATTTTACCGCCTTACGTCCCGTATGCTTCTCGTAATCAATAACAGTTAAAACCCCATCTACCTGGCTCTGAATTGTGTTGGTCCCCACCATATTCGTCATGTTTGGGAAGTGTCCCTGAAGCGAGATGATCGCTTGGGACTAGTGATTTTTCAGTGTAAACTACTTTCATCGAGTTTATTTCATATATGTGTTAAACTTTATCACATGTGCAAAATGAATAGTTATTTTACATATGTGTAAAAGATTTGCACATATATGAAATAGTTTTACACAAATGTACAACTTGCTCTTTATTTCACATATATGTGCAAAAGGATCTCACATAGGTGCAAATCTTTTTCATATATGTGAAATAATGTTTTTACATATGTGAATACGATTTACACATACGTGAAATAGCTTTACACGTATGTACAGTTGCATCTTTATTTTACATATATGAAAAGGAAGTAGACACAGGCGCAAAAGTTTTACTCCTATGCGGATTTTACTATGCTTAATACACATTTTGTTTCATATATGTGTTAAATTATTTCACATGTGTGTGAATCTTTTTTGCATAATAATAGATGCTACTAAATTTCCCTTGGATACCACTTTGGTTATATCAACAAATAAAAGACATTTCAATGGGTAGCAGATGCTCCCCGTTACTCGCTGATTTATATTTAACCTGGCTAGAATTTAGGTATATGAATGAATTAAAAAATGATTTCCATGTAGCTACAAAAGTATACAACAACGCAAGATATATTGATGGCATTGCTTGTGCAATTGTACAAAATTTCCACAAAATTGGTAATGAAATTTACCCAGAATATATATATGGTTTAACCGGATTTTATTTCAAAGAAACATCGAATAGGAAACAAGCTGTAAAGCTTTTATAAAGCCTACTCCATAACTACAGTTACGCCCGGCTAAAAGTAAACAGCCAAACGCTTTTTTCGCATTTTGCTGGTGTGTGGCTTGTGTTTGGAAACGCTTGAAAACGTTTGGAATGTGTTTGGAAAGTGTTTGGAATGTGTTTGGAAAGCGTTTGGAAAGCGTTTGGGAAAAATCTCAAACACTTTTACAAAACGTTCGAACACTATCACAAAGCTAGCGAACACTTCTCCAAAAGCGTTCAAACACTTTCCAAACGCGTTGAACAATTACCCGAACGATTTCAAACACTTTCACAAACGCATTCAAACACTATGCATTTCAAACACTTCCATTTCAATGATGAAGAATCTCCAAACGTATTTTCAACAGGTCCAGCAATATATGATGTACCTACATGTAAATGTGCAGTTATCCAGCATTATAGGTTGTATATATTTATATAAAACAAGATCCAAATACGTTTACCCAAGTGTCTAATTCAACTAAAAATTGATTAACGACTTAATTCTTCATTTAAGATGTCATGAATACTTTATCTTTCAAAAACTGTTTTGGAGTAAATCCATAGGCAATATAATGATCAGATATCATGATTCATGATCTGATCATGATATTGCCTATAAATGTACTCCAAAATAGTTCCTAGTTTTCAATTAAAATATATATCATTACTCCAAAGACCGATGGAGTATCGCCTGGCTTACTCCACTGGAGCTAATTCTATTGCTTGGCTTAGTAAGCCAAACAATACTTAAATTGAGCTTGTTCTGTATTTCCATTCGAAATTTTAAAAATTAACCTTTTTTCAAGAACTTCACTTTCACAAAAAGTATGATAGCGACTGGGTATACTTGCTACTGAAAGATCTGTAACTTTAAAATGAATGAAGTGTTAAACCTGTTAATGTAGGCATATTATTTGTTTTCTTCTACCTATACTAATTTTCTTCCTTAATTAAGTATGACCATGTCATAATATTGTTGATTACCAGTAACAACATAAATATTAGCAGGTAAAGGTGACAAATACATATTTCCAGGAATTATTTGTCACTGACTCATTTTTTTTTCTTTTTTCATTTCATATTAATTTGAATCAGATATAAAGCGGAATTTGATTTGTGGAGCCCAGATTAGTGAAGTTTGCATCCCTGAAAATCCAAATAGTCCGTATGAAAATGCAGTGGCAAATGCCAGGAAAACGCATGTACATGTATCACATACGTTTGGCGCAAAGTGTAAAGTGTTTGAAAGCGTTTGGAAAAGTGTTTGTAAAGCGTTTGGAAAGTGTTTGCAAAGTGTTTGCAAAACGTTTGACTTTCACTGAAAGTGTTTAGGAAACGTTTCGGAAACGTTGGTGCGTTTGGCGTTTGTTAACTTGAACGCGAGCGTAACTGTACACAGCGTCACTTGATGAAACCGAGACATAAGCAGAAAGTACAAATGTAGAAAAAAAAGAAAGAAAGCAAATGGCGAGGACAATCACTTTATCTCTACTAAATCTCTTTGTTTTTAAAATATACCTTTCTACACTGTCAAATAACTTACTATTCCAATCATTGGACTTGTTTGCATCACCATACAGCAAAATGTCACTTTTAGAAGTAATTTCAGGCTGAACAGGTCCTGGTAATTCCGTGCGGGGTTCGTTGAAAAGAGAACATCCTGTCAAAAAATGGCAACTGCTTTTCCACTGGGGCTCCACAAGCACATGTTTGTGGGTCGACGCAACCGTATTAGCATTTAAAGACTAATAAATCCTTTGGCAGGTAACAATTCTAATGATGTCAGAGATGTATTTCTAGACTTGGACATTCGGGTCTTAAATGATAGGTTATGCATCAAGGTCTATCACAAAGTTCATGAGGTTAACTTTGAAGCAGTAAACTATCCTTTCCCTGACAGTGATATTTTGGTAAATGTTGGATATAATACATCTTTCTCACGAATCTTGAGATTTGGTCGTATTTGTTCTTAATTTCAGGATGTATCGAAAGCCATATTGATTTGCAATAAACTTGAGTCAAGAGGATTCCAACATGTACTTTTGATCAAACATTTTTGAACTTTGTATAAATATCCAAAGACCGTTATAAAATTTGGTTTCAATAGTTCTGGAGATTTTAGACACACCTGTTTTGCTATGTTATTTTATTTTGTGGCATCATTCTGTTGTACATGCCTGAATGCACATTTACTCAATGTCAATAATTACTCAAGTCGGCTGTCCTACACCTGAGCCGAGATTCGGTCATAGGGTGTCCCGAGCGTGTGGTCATATATTGGCAGTAATTACTCAAATGTCACAAATTTGACTCATTCTTTTGAAACATTTACCCAGAGTTTGACACTATCGTAGTGAGGTAGAAGTGTCATCACGGAGTTTATTTTTACATTTGTGGTACAGGATGTCCATTATAACAGCACTTTCTAGGAATTCCCTAGGATTCTACAGGTGGTCTAGCTGTTACTATTCATTTTACAATCATGGGGATTGAATAATCAGCCCCAGTGTGTTTCTACTTCAGTTATACACTGGCAAGTGGTTGGACTAAGGTGAGCTATCCAGCTAGAAAGAGCATATACTAGGTCAGGGGTAAGCTGCTTCATGAAAGAGCAAGGTATAATTTTCACATGTGAAACGTGTCTAGCTTCCTTAGCATTCGCAATTGAGAGCTTAAACTACCTGGTTCACACTGTCGTTTTTTGTCTGACTCAAACGCTGTTGCCCTTAGTGCTTGCGCAACATTTTATGTGTGTGTGTGTGCGTGTATAAATTTTTGTAAGTTTAACATTTGCTTGTCTATAATAATTATCACTATATATTCGATGAATTTTATTATTTTTGAACCCTGACATGGGTTTGATGATCGTCCTGCCTTCAGGCGTACACTTACTTATTTTTTGTTGGGATAACCGTATTAAATACCATCTTGCTGCTCTGGTTCCGCGAAGTACGTTTCACGGCGAAGTAGTTCGCAAAAGGAGCCGAGTGCTGGAGTATAAGGAAAGTTTCACAGGTGAAGCAGACATTGCCGACGAGTAAGCTTTAAAACCGCTTGTGAGGTCCTAAAAGCGAGATAGCTATAATGCTGCAAAGCTGAATTATTCTTATCTGAACTTGTACAATACAAATTTAGTAATTTTGTTCGGTTTGCCAGGTACTCTTTATTCTTATTTAAGCTCTGTATTCATTAGCAAAACTTCACTTATGTAGCTTGGCCAAACCAAACCGTGCACTTGGCCACAGCGGCTCCTACCTATGAGTAAAAGTAGTATAGATAATTGTCCCTGCAGTCTTTATATCCTACCGTGTATCATCTTCGTGCATCTGCGTAGATGACATTTGTCCATTTTCAATCTTGCAAGCTCCTGTACTTGGCCAAGCAAACTGTGCATCAATCTGCCCATGTCCAGATCATAGTCTATGCAAAGATCACCATTGAATCACCTAACATATGCAATCATTTCTAAGGAGTAAAATTATTGCCTGCAATTCTGAGATGTCCATACTGATTATGTATGAATGTATATATATACTTAACTCAGAAGGGCCTCAATGGCAATATTTTGAAATACACCAAACCTATTCCGCTTAATTTTAATCGCTTTTTATACAGAATTATATATACGTTCCGCTGTGAAAGATGTACATTCATAAAGAGTGCACATGACGGATTTTCCGGTAATTTCATAGCGTGCAATATTTGAAGCTACGATGGTGATCAAATCAAATGAAAAACATCACTTGAAACAAAAAAAGAACACAAATTCAAAATGGTAAATTCGAAACATCAGAAATAGAATGAAAAATTGTTATGAGTTGCACAGAAGTAGAGTTCTTTGAATTCGGGGCTGTAAGTGCATTTTAGTTGGTCGGTCATTACGCTGACCTTATACAGCAGGTTTAGATTATATGTACATATATATATATATATATATATATATATATATATATATATATATATATATATATATATATATATATATATATATATATATATATATATATATATACATCTAAACCTGCTTGGGCTGCACCTTGCGCGACCTCTATGAAGTTTCCTTAGGAGGTCATACATCAGTGTCTTGTTTTACCCCAATACACTCCCCACTCAGCAGAGCTCCCAGAATGGTCATCTATTCGTTGTCATGCGTCTGTTTCTTGTCAACAATTCACATTTTTGATCAATCAAAACAAAATGGATGCATCGTTTTCAATCTTGGTGAACTGCTTTTAACGATTATACTCCATCTTAATTTTTAATCTCAGCTGATATGCGAGTCAAGCAAGTTTTTACGATGGTCTGACATATGTCTGTCGTCAATATTAGTCGTATTTTTTTTCTTTTCACCAAGTCCTACTCAAAGCGTCACAATTTTTTATTGCCATTTACATGAGCAATTCGTATGCAAAGAACACCGTTGACTAGATCCACTTCAAATTTGATGGGGATACACTGTGACGGAAGTATCAAACCAACCTCGTTTTAAATGATCCGATTCCCAAGGTCACCACCTAGAGTCATATTAGTGAACTTGGTTTCCGCATGATAACTCAAGATGTTTCTGACCTAGGGCTTTCATATTGGACTGGAATATAGCCTTTTACAACAAGTAGGTCAAGTTCTGTAATGGGTGACATTGGGTCAATTTCCAAGGTCACAGAGTCGCGTTACTGAATTTGGTTTCTGCTTAATAACTGCAGAATTTTTTTTAGCCACATAGTTTATTTTATAGATGTGTATAGTCTTCAATTAGGGCTATATTAGCTTCAAATAAGGGTGACCTTGACCCAATTTCCAACGTAAAAAGATCACTTTAGTGAATTTGGTTCCTACGTCCACTTCCCAAGGTCATGAGTGCCCCAATAGGTACTATCAACAGGGTAATGAGAGCGAACATAATGACGGTAGGGGCATGTGTGTTTTACACACACGTCTTCTTGTCCTTAAATTCTGTTTCTGAACTGTACAAAGACATATTTTATGTTCGTATGTATGTGAAAAGATCATTTGAAAACTATTTCGGTCGCTCATGTCCATACATTGTCAGCGTTCATTTCAGATTATGTCATCTGAGTAATACAATGTTCATCTCAGCTTAGTTCAAGCAGGGGCATACATGCACACTGTGTGTGTACGTCATTGTTTCAAGCTACATCCCTTTGTAAGAGTATGCCCAGCTCGGTTGATATATCCAACATATCTAGGCCAGCTAAGCCTGGGCTGGTCAAACAGCCATCTTGTTCATAGTTCATTGCAAATGTGTGTTTATTTTGTAGATGAAAAACACGTACCAGCTGGTCCTTATAACTGACAATGTGAGAACCTTTGCTTTATTCAACTACCGAAATCAAAGCATGAGCCGTTACCCAAGAAGATGTGCGTCTTTGGGGTATAACATTGTACAAGGAACCAAAACCAGACACTACAAACATTACTTGTCAAACAGCTACAGGATAGCCTATTTGGATACCATTTATGGAGACAAAGGTACTTTGAAGAAATTATTCATATCCGTTGGTCAAAATGAGTGTTTTAGCAACCTCAATTTACATATTTTCAGCACTTAGTTTGGCGTTACACACAAAGATTGTCTTCCTCTAAATAGAAAGACAAGTACTGTTAAGGGTTGGTTTAAAGAGTGACATGACACTGATCATGATAAATTTTTTAGCATTTATATATGTAAATATATGTAAATAATGCACATGCAAAGTACATGACCTACGTTCTATCTTGTTTACAAATAACAAATTATAGGGATTCACGGCCTGCTGAAACTTGTTTCATGTACTAATGATAAAAAATACTGTCCTTCATTTTACAAACGGGCAAGTATATCGAAACGACCGTTGTTTTCATGTTAACAAAAGTACTGAATCAGAAAACCTGTATTGGGGCATATAAAACTCGCGTGAATTGGCTTTTATTACAACGACAGCTGTTTTCATATTAACAAAGTACTGAATCAGAAAACTTTTATATGTGCATACAAAAATTGTGTAAATTGGCTTTTTTACACCTCTATTTGGACGTAAACCGAGTTGACAATAAATAAAGCAAAAATACAAAATACAAAAAAGAGTCGATTTCCGCTGCTTGTGTGATCTACAGGAGTCAAAGGCCAGTGGTATATACCATTGTATGATGAAGCCAGTTTCGTGGATACCTCGAACAGAAAAAGTCGAAGATGTGTCCGATGGTGGCAAAATACAAGAGTTGATGCAACAGACTATCTTACCTCACAGTACCAGATTGTGTGTCCGTGTACAAGAAGCCAAAACCGATTGGACAGGCGTTTCAGGAGATATAAAATGAAAGGAGATAGCATGATTCCAGGAGGCCGATATTGCTACCGCGCCCGCCGGAGTCAATATGGCCCGATGTGGCGAGCATATGGTTACCAGGTAGGTATATTCTTTTTGCTACCAATTGATGTAATGTGAACTCTAGTCCTTCTTCGATTTTGTGTATAGTTTGCACACAAACCCACTCCAATATGTGAACACTATTCCTGTGTGTGGAGAAGTTAATGTCATTGTCAACTTTGAGCACGAACACATCCCCTAATTTATAATTTGATAAAATAGCTAAATGTTGATGTCGACACACGTGAAGACGTGAAGCGTTCTGTTAACAGTATATTTTGTTTAACATTACTTGACGCTCTTCATTTATACTTGCAAACAATGAACACGTGAACAGGAAATAAAGCAGCATCTATATTATCCGAAGTAAATGTTTATACATTTACTCATCCAAGAATAGAAGCCCCCACCCTATCCACCCTACCCCCACACCACCCCATTTAGTTAATGTGTGGTGTTCAGCATATGAATCTCAGTGGAAAACATAATTCATGGTTGTAACATTATATTACAAGACCTGCGAGTTTCACGTACGAGTAATCACATTACAGAAGATCGGTCTGGATAATATGTAAAAATTTGTGAACTGTGCTTCTGGTATTAAGGTGTTCCTGTGTAGTATAAGGGATCACTGACAGCACATAGCCTCAATCGTAAAATATCAAGCCCAGTTAAGCGGACCATTGGGATTTTCGGACTTCAACAGGTACAAGGATCGTTGTCATGTTGAAGGTCGAGATGGAACTTACCGAGGTTTAAATAGCCAAAAGAACGGGGCGTCTCTTAATGTAACAAGGATGTAGTGAGTTTGTCTTATGCTGATATAACATTACAAAAAAAAAAAAACCACGACGCAGAAGGTCGAGATTTATAGATGGAGATGACTTCTTGTAGTTTGTTGAAATTCCGGTAACATCACAGTATCGGTTGATCCGTCAAGACGAGAATGTGGTCGGCCAACCTGTATGGTAGACCAAACGTGCAAATATTCACAATTGAAGTGCAGACAGTTTAATATTAATAAAGTATTTAAATACACTGCACCTATTCCATTGCACTGCAGAGGGATTTCAAATATACTCTGACCAGTGACAATACTCTGCAATGTATTTAAAACTATGTGCTTTTATGAGTGAAACAGACTTCACAGAGTTTTAAATGCACTGCAGATTGTTTTTATTCTTTGCAGAGAGTTGAATGGTCTGCAGCGGGTTTTCAATTCAGCGCATAGAGTTTTAAATAGACATAAGAGAGTTTTAAATATAGAATGGAGTGTATTTCTGAATGAAACAGTCGGCAAACAAATTTAAGACACTGCAGAGAGTTTTAATTCCATGCAATATTAGGATCTTTAACCCCTTATGTCCATCTCAAAAGTCCAGCTAGTTAAGACACCAAAACAGAAAGGTTTTGACAAGAACTACAGTGACAAACACTATAAACAAAACGCAAAGACGTTCAAATTGTTTATATATATATATATATATATATATATATATATATATATATATATATATATATATATATATAAATATACATATATGTATACATACATACATACATACATACACCTTTATGTTTCTTACTGGTTCTCCCAACTTACCGTACATTACCACAGTTACATCAGGACTTCACGTGGCGAAAAACATAGAGTTTTACATGTACTAGACTGGCTTGTCGTGAGACCCCACACGTGTCTCTCGGACCATGCACAGGGATATTAAGTCGATCTAACGAGCCACAGTCAGGTGTCTGATTATTTTAGTAATGCACTGAAATCAATAATTATTAGCAAAACCACTTATGCAATTGGAGATAGTCATATTTAACTGCGATCCTGCTCACTGCCTGTGTTGCCGGGGCAACAGACTGATGCTTCCACCATGATCAGGGCAGATTTGTATTATATACTACATGAACATCCATAAATAACACCTTCTCAACCAAAAGAGAGACAATTTCTTATCAATTTAGGCATCCTTTATGTTTCAAATACATGTTAATACATTTTCTTAAGATTATTCTCTGTTCGTGTTGTTTATTTTATTCAGAAAGTACTTTTGACCATGCTATATACATGGATCTGCCCTGATACAGGTGGCTCTCTCTTTTGCTCAAAAGGTGTTAGAGTAGGACAGCATTTAAATATGAATACATCCTATTGCCTGAACCCGGCCTTACCTTGAACCAAAAGGAGGGCGTAGACTCCAATGTGCGATCAAATGCTAGTTTATTCCTCCAAAGTACTGCACACACGACTACTCTGACACAGCGGTGTCGAAAACGAGATTGTGCTTAGACGTTTGCTGGAAACGGTGCACCACGTGTATGCCAATGGGGGGGGGGGGGGGGGGGGTCAATACCTCGAGCTCCATGATAACAGATACGGAGAAAACATTGTCATGATAGGAGGTGGGAAGCTCCCACTTGCCGTCATGACACTGCTGGAGTGGGTACAATGTCTTCAACCAGTAAAACTGATCCGACCAGGGGTTAGAGACACACGAAGTACTTACAAGAATGCATTATATGGATGGTATATATTGTAACCAGTGTTGTTCATTGGTCCTACCAACATGATCCAGATTTACGTTACCAGCGAGACAACGATCGGCTACACACTGTCCATACCAACACACAGTACTTGGCAGATAATAGGCCTACCAACATCCACCCTTTCACTCTCGGGATCTGTTTCCGTTACACCACCTGTGGGATGCGATAGAAAGCCGAATTAAAAGACCAACACAATGATTTTCCAGCTAGCATCTATAACAAGAGTGGACCCGCATCCGTGAGCAGAAGTTTTCCCCCTGTTCAACGGTATGCCTCCTACGGTACATGACTTCTTACAATATCATGTCGGGTAGGCCCTTAAGTTTGATAGATATTGATTGACGCAGCATGCGGTAGCCTCCCAACAACAAAACGACCATTTACAGGACCATCGCATTATCACAAAAGAGTTGAGCAAAACACTGGTATCATACACTGACCAAACGAGCCACACCCGTTCGCCCAAACATGTCCAGTTTTAAAACAAGGAGGGTGCCCTCCTTGAATGGGGTATTCTTGCCCCCCCCCCCCCCCCCTCCCCATCCCTTGAGTAAAATTGTGTGTATGGGTAGAAGAATCAACCAGGCCATAAATCCACAGGGAATGCAAATCCATGCCATTTTTTGAAAATCTTTGAACATCAGAACATGTAGGCTACTATTTATAGCCAGAAAGCGCGTCCCAGCTAAAAATATTAACCATGCACTTTCTGTCATGAATCATTACATGCAAACGTAATTTGCTTCGCCGGGAATATTTAGCTTGCGTTACAAAAGAGAGGTAGGCCAATCAGATATAAGGACAACGTCATGTGACCAGTCTTAAAATCTGTGATGCAGGCCCTACGTCGTTTTTATATTGAGCAAATTATACAAGCTTGACCTGATTTCACAGCAATCCATTGGTATTTGTAAGGTTCCGTGTTACAATACATGGAACCTGTCATAAGTGTATTAAATTCATTCGACTGCATGAACTTAACAGAAAGGATTGTATCGGCAGAGAGAAGAAGAAGGTGCAGTACCAAGAGCGAAAAGAACCAAAATTCAGGCCGGACGGGCCTTCAATCTTCTATCAGCCAATATAACTCTCTGAAAATGCGCCTTGTTTAATTGTTTAATAATCTCGTTCTGAACGAGTCACATTGATTCGAGCACCCAATCCCTCAAATCCCAGCCGTTTAGCTTTATCACATCTGATTTTATATATCACTTAGGTTTGTTGCTATGACAACGACGGTGCTTTACATACCAACCGTCCCTATGCAGGAGCATTCTTTGTGGAGAACCAAGTGCCCAGCGATGAGGAAGCATACTGGTATTGTTGTGCTGATGGCAACCCCAATCTCTCTCGTTTTTTCTACGGAAAGCGGCCTGCATCTGGCTGCAAAAAATACGAGGTTCCTCGACGAAGTGAGTACTAGTTCTTGTATTCAAATACTGTGCCGATGATCCTTTAAATTAGAATGTGTAAACACCAGCCTGAAAGTAAAATTCTGGTTGACAGATTGAGGAAACTAATGACCAGTAACAATAATTAGAAAAGAACATTTGCTTCACAGCAAATCTCTCTGGGTGCCCTCAAAATAAGAACAGTTTGAAATGCCATAGTTTGCCATTGTTCAACATAGTCTAAATTTCGTGTATTAGCTTAATTTGTATAAATCAAAATGCTCAGCTTTGGTTCTTGGTTCAAGGGATGTGGCCATGTCCCAAACTTATAAAGTGAAGTTTGAATGAAACTACTATCAATAATAGTTTGAAGCTATTCAACATTTTAATTTTGTGTATTTGTCTAATTTGCATGAATCATAAGCCTAGAAGAACTTTTGTTTATTGTTCATTGGATAGGATCATGCCACAAACCCATAAATAGAAGTAGAAATGACTCCTCGATAATAGATTTGAAGCTATGAAAGATTTATATTTTGCATATTCACCTAATTTGCATAAATTAAAACCCTACAACTTTGGTCCATGGTTCATTGGATGCAGCTTTGCCACAAACCTACAAATTCAAGTTGGAATGGCATCTCTATGTACAATAATTTTGGAGATACACGACTTTTAAATTTTTCAAAACCCCTTATTAGCATAATTTGAAATACTACAACTATACTGTCCATTATAGTGGCAAGTGTCACAAAGGTATATATGCACATTGAAATTCGAGTCCATCTGCAACAGTTTGGAAGATATGGCGCTTTTAAAATTTTTGTTGCCTCTAAAATTTGTATTATTTTAAACATCATGACTATTCTAAATGAGATGCACGATTTTGCTGGTTATGTCTGTCACCATGGCAAGTTTGGTGGTTTTTCCAATTGTGTCTGAAAAAACTCTGGGCCAACTTGGTAAGTAAGAAAGAAAGAAAGAAAGAAAGAAAGACAGACAGACAGACAGACAGACAGACAGACAGACAGACAGACAGACAGACAGAAAGAAAGAAAGAAAGAGAAAGAAAGAAAGACATTGGCCTTTTATTTCTTTGTTAATTTATCTGAGATGAAAGACCACCTGTCCTATGTGACCACTTTTGTCTAGCATTAGGGGTGGTCTTAAATTGAAGGTACCACTGTACAGTAAAACCTCTCTACAGTGGGCACCTTCGGGAGCAGACAAAAGTGCCCACTCCTGAGAGGGTCAGCCCTTCTGAGCAGTATTGATGAGTATATGTGCATGTACAGTGTACACATATTATAATGCAGAGGGATCTGTATACATGCAATAGAAAACTGTCTTTGTTCCTTTATTACATAAACAAATTACAACAGATGCTGTCACAAAACTACATGTACATGTATCTGTGAACTGAGACATGCACTATACTGACTCAGTATTGGCTATGAAGAACAGGCTTCATCTCACTGGTTAAAATAAAACAAAGACATGAACATGTCCATTGAGATGACACAAATCCACACACTTTTTCAAAATTCACCAAAATGTGAGAACAGTCACTGAGGACTGCTAGTCAGACTTTGATCGGTCCAGCAAACTCAGGTCTGCATAAATGCAGTCTATTTTTAACAGAGGGTACACTCTGGCTTGTTCTGCTTAGAAGTCCAGTAACTCCGATCCCTTGGGACTGATAAGCCCAGCAAACTCCTAGCTTCAGGCGAACTCTGACTGTTCAGTCTCAGCCATGGTGCACTTGCGTTTCTGTCCAGCATTAGTGTGAACATGGATCAGATATTCTTTCATGAAGAGACAGAGATTCTCTGTATTTTATTGAGAACCTCATTACACAGTTGTTGGGAGTTCCCCCCGTCCCCACCCCTACCTCCCATTTGCCATAAGACCCAAACCTTTCAAACCATAAACCCAGCAGGCATGCCTAGAAGGCTGCCTATGAGACAGGTTCAAGTACCATGAATGCAAAATGGTTGCCTAGCACCATGGAGACTTATAACTTGCATTACAGCAGAAGCCCTAGTCAAAATATGGATTGTTGGTAAATTCACTGAATTTAGCACACATTAATATTCCCGCACTTTTGTTTGTATGCTATTGGATTTGCCAGATATCTGGGACCTATATGTGTAAGTTAGAACTTTGTGTCTATCTATAAATTTTTGAAGATATAAAGCTTTTAAAATTTTAATTGCCCATTATTTGCATAATTTTAAACATCATGACTATTCCAAGTCAGGTGCCGAATTTTTACTGGTGGGTCAGTCATAATGGCAAATTTGGTGGTTTTCAGAATAATAGTATTTGAGAAAAACTCCGGACAAGTTTGTTTGTAAAGAAGAAAGAAAGAAAAAAGAAAAAGAGAAAGAAAGAAAGAAAGAAAGAAGGAAAGAGAGAGAGAGAGGGGAGGGAGGGAGGGAGGGAGGGAGGAAGGGAGAAAGAAAGAAAGAAAGGTGGAAAGGAAAGAAAGAAAGAAAGACAGGAAATAAGGAAGTGGCCGGTTAAGGACATATTTTTCTTTTTTCGTACTGTTTGTTTTCTATTCTTCTCTGCTTTATCATCACCTTATGGGTATACCTAGGTGATAAGTCAAAACAAATATGCAAATTTAGATCTTTCAAGTAAAACATGTTATCAATTTTCTCAATCTTTTTGAATGCCATAATTATTTTTTTTCTAGACAATATAGACACAAATCAACAAATTTTCCATTGGATGCCATGCAATATTTTTCGAAAAAAAATAAACGAATGTCAATATTCTTTTCACCCAATGGTCGTCTTTTGCAAAAAAATTTCCATCGAATGCTATGCAATAAGTTTTGAAAAAAAATAGAATGTCAATATTCTTTTCTCCCAATGGTTGTCTTTAGCAAATATTTTGTATCCAGTTATTAATGTCTTCAGTGCGTAAGTTAAGTCAATTTTAGTCACGATCGAAAATAGGTTTTAAGATACTCACCTTCAATGGAATGTGCTTACGATTTTAACAAAATGACCATGGAAGACCCACATTATTTATATCATTCGTCTCAAGGAATTCCCCTATTAAACTCGAAGCGGTGGCTGCTGGGTGCATACATGGTAATGCCGCAGCATTGGAGCCATAGCTGCTGTTTCGGGAGGTCAACCCTTCAACAAAAAAGACTAAAACATGCCATATACCAAGTTGAAGCTATGAACGCGGAATAAGAATATGAATGATGCAATACAAAATTTTTAAAGTTAAGGAAACTAACTTTTACTTGACCAAAACAAGCACATACGATATGCCTACGTTATGTTAAAATGGCTAAATTACCTCCTTTGACCTGTAACTTTTCTTTTGTGAATCAGACAGAGCTTAACAACATATAACACCCATAAACATACATAACACATATGAATGATAATAATATATGCAGCTTATAAGCATATTTCTAATGTGCATATTATCACCAAAGTTGGGAGTAAAATGGGGTAAATATGTACATTATTGCTAATTTTTCTCGTGTTTGGAATTTTCAAGAGACCTTTATGTATAAATGAGTTTGTGTCTGTGACCATGTGGTATGTGGTATTCTTCTCTAGAATACTTGGCCAATTGCTTTGATATTGCATGCAGGGTCAAATGCGATCATGTACATGTAGATCACATTTTGGCTAGCAGGTGACATTGCATTATTTTTCATTTATTGAAATGAAGCTTTATGTGCTAATACTATTCTTAACTTCTCCAGAATGGCCGAACATTATAACTTGAAACTTTATCAGAGTACATTTTAACTAAAAGTGTTGAACGTTTGCGAAAATGATGAAGATATATGTATGCTGACTTTTTATGAAGTTACGGGATATTGCACTTTGAGACCAAATGCTGCTTTTGTAACATGCATGCAGTAATACAGTGCACATATAACAATATCCCAAAATAAGTGTTATGGAGTGCTTTAATTTTACGCACAGATTTTCACCAGGTGGGCGTCTGCTGGGAAATGATGATGTTACAATTTTTCATGTTTTTTATTTTTAAGCCTCACCCGATGGGAGGAAGGGAGGAAGGCTTATACTGTTTGTATGATAAATTTATACAATTGACAGTCCCACGAATGACCTATACCGTGGAGGTCCCCTAACCCCAAGTAGTCCAAAACCACATTCAATTTTTTGAAACCTCGCCCGATTTTTTTAATTTTTTAATTTTTTTTTTTGGGAGGGGGGGGCTTATACTGTGTGTGCGGTATGCTTCTTCGATTGGCAGCCCCACGAATGACCTATTGAAGTCCCCTCCCCAAAAGTAGTCCAAAACTACATTCAAACATATATATATGTGTATATATATATATATATATATATATATATATATATATATATATATATATATATATATATATATATATATATGTATATATATATATATATATATATATATATATATATATATATATATATATATATATATATATATATATATATATATATATATATATATATATATAGTGAACTGGCCATTGTAAAGCAACTTTTGATGGCTCCCGCGACCCACCTTATACGTCCATGGGATGAAAAGAGTTGTTACATAGTTTATCAGTCAAAACCTATGTAATTAATTTCCTATATTAATCTTCGATTTATGGATGACCTTAACTATTAAAAACATTGGGAAATTAAGTCAAATACACAGGATTGGTTGCAGTTACATGTACAGCTTAGTTTAGTTGGTCGAATTGTTGCAATAGTAATTTTGCAAGACATAAATAATGGAGTTGTCAGATCTGCAGTTGTCCGAAGTTGGATGAAAACTGGTATGAGTGCAGAAATTAAGATCTAGCATGTACACATATTTTATTCATTGTGTAATGGTCAGTGCCACTCTCAATTGGGCATAAAATCAATAATATGTTTTAAAAACTGTATCATAATCTTGTTTCATTGGCGAACATACGTTACAAATTGCACCAAACATTGTTTTTTATTTGTGAAAAAGGGTTATTGTCGCTTAAGATGAAACTATTAATCGTCAAATTCAGGCTATTAGTTATGTCAACTTCATTTATCTTCACTTAGTCAAATTGAAGTAACATGATACTTAATGTATACCATTTTTTTGCAGACATGGCATGGGGAGATCCCCATTTTATAACTATTGATAAAAAGGTGTACACTTTCAATGGCGTGGGTGAATACCATATGGTGAAAACGAATGACAGTTCGTTCACTATGCAAGCAAGGACAGCTAGAGTTACAGATGCCAATGGCAGTCTGACCCAAGCCACTGTATTTGTCGCAATTGCAGGAAAGGAAAACAATACAGAAAGGGTTCAGATTGGGGCCTCGAGTACTGGAGGTAAACTGCTTCATATGTGATGTTTTTATAGAAAGACCTTTTATAAGGCAGCGATGGGATTCTCAAATTTTTTACAGATTCAAATTCACCAAAAGTAATTTTCCTCGGGGATCTTACAAAAAAGGCTGATCTCTTCAATATACATCAACTGCTCTGCGGAGAAATACTGATGTTTATCATAAACCTGTGTTGGGTTTGACAATTGGTAGTGTCGTTATATTATATGTGCAATATGAATGCCATTTGTGTGTGTGTGTGTGTGTGTGTGTGTGTGTGTGTGTGTGTGTGTGTAAAGCGGATACCCATTGTACATTTCATTTCATGATTTACATGATGGTTTATGTCAAGAAACATTATGAGAATGCAAATAATCTCTTTATTCACACGGACAGGATTAACCCTGGTGATCGGGGATTCAAATGAAGATTCCTTTCTCACTTCGTCAGATACAGAAAAGCAGTTTGGAGATATCATTATTGCAAAGACAAACATTTCAAACCAGCTTTATGTGGAGTTCCCATCAGGTACAGTTGAAAAAGGTCGTGGTCGCGGGGTTTTTCACTGAAGAGTTGCAAATGTATAATGTAAATTCACATAATTTCGCTGTACTTTTATCGTCACTAATTTTGCTGATAGCTTAAAAGCTCAAAATATGGAAACAAAATTAAATACTATTTTAATCTGTACAAACTAGTGTAATAAATTTCGGTGAAATGCATGAAATATAAAACCAGGGGCGATATACACACCGGGAGGTTAGCACATTTACAGTATGATCGCCAAAAATGGGACACGTGACGTTTGTCGTGGTTATATATTATGGATAAGGCACTGACTTCATTGACGCGGCGGCCGCTTCCTGTTCGCACTGTTCATGTAGTTAGATTCATAGCGTGTGGCTTACAATTTCCGGAAATTTGTTACCCCCATGGTACACATACTACGAACAGTTTATTTGCCTTCGTACTTGCATTTATTAACAGCGAAAATACTTTTCTCTACACACCAAAGGTTGGGCTTTTGTGGCTGCGGCCAACAAAGGAATCCTAGAGTTAACCACAACTGTACCAGAATCAGCCAAGTACAAAACCACTGGTTTACTGGGAGTGTTCAATGATGATCCAAACGATGACTTTACTGCACCAAACAAAACGGTCTTGTTGCCAAATTCTACTGAAGAAGAACTTTTCCATTGGTTTGGAAAATTGTGTACGTATTTTAAGTGATTCAATTGTATTTGTGCAATCATATAAGTGTCGCATGCGCTACCAGTATTTTAATATAGCACCAAACCAAATCTAGACATTTGAAGGTTGACGGTACTTGTTGTTTTCCACCTTCCGGTACAGAGTACATCTATATTGATGCCTCGTGCTGCTCATGAGTCAGACCTTATTGGGCCATTTAATAATCCAAAAGGCCCCCTTTGTTATTATGTCATCTGTTATCTGTAAATATGTAGATTGACCGTATTATCATGCTCTGAAAGAAGTGAAACCGAGAGTCAGACCTAGCATTTTGTTTCATTTTCTTGAAAGAGTTTCGACAAAATTGTGCGTTGGTCAATGAATAATTAACTGCGGAGTCTCGCGAGAAAGATGACTTGTTGCCAACAATAAGAATGGTAATGTGTTTGCTAAGCCGTGCATTGCTTATAGGGGATAGCGTGCATCTAATATATAACACGTGAGCTTGATCGTAATGCCGCATGTACTTGTTTTTATATGCAGCAGCCTTTATGCCGCGTTTACTCAGATGAACACTCTTCACTGATTTTGTGTTTTGCGGGCAGCTGCTCAGCAATTCTGCTGGAACATTTCTCATCACTTTTCGCTTCAATTAGGTCAACAGATGTTCTGACTTTTAAAACAATTAGAACTTTTATGTGTTCTTATAATTAGTTTAATGCCGACGGTACAGCAAAAAATATATGGCAATGCGAGCATCTGTACAGCAATGATGTTTTCGAGGTCTTTTCTGTAGGCACCCTTTCAATATGTCTTACTTGTACAGAGAAAAAATATCGAATTTGAGACACTTATTTTGATCTGTCTGTATCATCCCTTCACAAGGCTTTGATTCCTGTTTTTTACCATTGAATGTATTAAGAAACACAAAATTCACACGATAAATTTATGTTCACCTAGGTAGTTCTAACATAATTCTATATATAATTAGAGTTTAAGGATTTTGTCGGGTGTGAACAGAGGTGGGAGGGGGCGGATCTTAATGAAATATTCTTTTCGCATACTAATTGCACTTGTATTTGCGATGAAGCAATGTGGTCTCATTGCAGTATTTTAGAGGCTATTTTTCCCCTGTTTATAATTTTATTGCAAATTTGGATCTGAATTTGTTGCATTGCCATGAAGAAAGTCTAATTTATACACAGGGCAAATAAAGGACGGTGAATCCATCTTCAAATACGACAGTGGCAAAACCTTTCAGAACTATCGTGATCAAAACTTCATCCCTATATTCGAAGTCAAATTCAAAGACAAAGAAACTGAAAGGAAGGCCGAACAAAAATGTGGTACCAACAGGCAATGTTTGTTTGATTATGCATCAACAAATGACGAAGATATAGCCTCGAATACCATTAACAGTGAAAATAAATTTGGCGACGAGGAGAAAGAGCTGCGTAAGTACAAGTATTTACTTGCTATTATATGATGACAGACGGTACCAAATAAACGTTCCGTGTTACTCGTCTCCTTGTTAAGAAAGAAAACCATTAGAATGTTTGGTATAGGCCATGAATCCAGGAGTTAGGATTGTCATTTTAAACACATGCCTCAAATCTACATGTTGATCGATTTTTTTTTCTGCAAAGCTTTGACATCATGTGCAGTCTCTGGAAATCACTCCTACCATGCCTGTGCTGCAGGGACGTTCCACAATCAATTTGTCATGTGTGCATCACTCAGCCACCCAACAATAGTGGCATGTGTATTTATATCTGTATTTTTTAATTTATTTAATTTGCCTGATGTTGTGAAACTATGTAAAATTTGACATATTTGATTGCTTTGCTTTTACAATGCATGATGCTAACAATTGCCATTTACAGAGACACGGTATTCATGGGCCAATGAAACTAGTCCACAAGGAATTTGAAGTGTCTGAGGAATCGCATTATCATAATCACGTTGCAGTGTCTCAACCTCAAAGTTTTTAAGGAAGAAGTTGCTTTTGACTTGTCGTTTGGTTCAATAGGTTGCATGTGATTTATCATGTTATGATTTGTATTGTTTTCATAAATTGGTTGGGGGGGGGGGATTATTTCAGGCAGAACACCTGAAATGTATGCTACATGAGCTTGTGCCATAAATGTGATATTCTGATAAGTTAGTTCACTTACCTGACATTACCATAAGCCTATATTTTCCCTTAGTTATGATGTTATATAACTTCAACTTATCAGTCCAACATTACACTGACACGAAGCCTGTTCTAAAACTTCATTTGTCGTTTTTGTATCATATATTTCATCTAAAACGTCTGTTGCAGAAAACACCTCCCCCACTGTAACTGTGCCAAAAGATGCGCAGTTGACAAAAGGAGAACAGTTCAGCTTTATAGCAGAGGTATTTGATCCTGATAATGAAACAGTTTCATTGACGTTGGACACAAACGCCAAGGGATATAACTGGACCAACAATACAAGAGTCTTCACGTGGACCCCAACATCTATGAATCCATTTTATATCAAGTATGCACTTTTGTTACATATGCATGCACACCTCATGTCAATAGCTTTCCTAACAGAGGGTTGGGTGCATTGCGCCCAACTCTTATTCTGCCCAGGAAAGGGGGGGGGGGGTAGTTAATATTTAAAAATACACCTCCATTTTATACCTGGTTGAAAACAATTTTGTACTGTTGTTAGTGGAAATATGTTTTAAAGTATAAAAATTGCGTCTTTTTTTCCACGAGAGGCCCCATTAAACTGTTTTCTCTAAAGTGTACATTTATGGAAAGACCGAAAAGCTGTTTTGCTTAATGAAATAGTTATTAAGTTTCACGTAGATGAACTTGACCTTGCTGTCAGACTTTCTCTCGCTGTTCATTTTAAATTATGATCAGTGCGACCAACTTCTTGGAGGATCACTCATCCTGCAAGCATGACGCCTTAAATTTAGTCTCTTCGGCATCGATGTTTGCGCAGTACTAAAAGGAAAAACAAACAAAATCACTTACAGCGTTTGACATACCATTAGTCAAAAAAGAAAGAATGCTACTGTATATGTTTTCTTCATCTTGGTTATTCTTTATGTTACAGATTCACTGGGAGAGATGGTAACGGAGGCGTGACGGTTGCAGAAGTAACAGTGGTTGTGTGTTCGGGTTGTAATAACCATGGGAAATGCGACTTCAACAATTCTGTAGCTTCACAGATATATGTTGCTTTCTCTACTGCACCTTGTATTTGTGACATTGGATGGGCTGGTATGATCTATCAATAGGTGCTGTTTAGTGATATGAAAAGGCACATATCCGGATCATTTATAACAGACAACTTCAACCTACACATCGTTGAAAAAAGAATTCATACTTTGCTTTCTGAATGATCCACTGGTCGTAACTTAAAACCAGGTGTTCGCAGTTACGGATTTCAGTAGATAAAAATGGCATAGAAAGAATGTAAAAGCAGCCCCAACGGCATTTGTATTCATTTTCATTCCAAAAGTCCTTGCGGGTGAATTTCAAACTAAAGCTAATTAGTTTGTGGACCATACTTGTGCTGTGGGAGACCCCTTCCCTCCGGTGCCCCCGGTGTAGAGGGGTAACTCTTTAGAAGATCATCATCATCATCATCATCATCATCATCATCATCATCATCATCATCATCATCATCATCATCATCATCATCATCATCATCATCGTGCAACAGTAGATTTTATAACAATGTAAGAGAGTTTAATATGCATCGAAGCGAAAGGTCATCGTAGCTAGAATGCGTGAAACCTTTTATTTGGACACACCGCAGATTGACCCCGACCCTCCGGTGCCCCCAGTGTAAAGGGGTAACTGTTCAGATGTAATTATTATTATTATTATTGTTGTTGTTGTTGTTGTTGTTGTTGTTGTTGTTATTATTATTATTATTATTATCGTGCAACAGTAGATTTTATAACAATGTAAGAGAGTTTAATATGCATCAAAGCGAAAGGTCATCTTAGCTAGATTGCGTGAAACCTTTGGACACACTGCAGGTTGACCCTGACCCTCCGGTGCCCCGGTGTAAAGGGGTAATTGTTCAGATCATCATCATCATCATCATCATCATCATCATCATCATCATCATCATCATCATCATCATCATCATCATCGTATAGCAGTAGACTAGAAGTGATAGAAGTGAAAGCTTATCTTTGCCTCAATGCGTAAAACCCTTATAAACTACAGTTCCCAACTCCTATGTTTAAGACCAAATGAAACATTGATATCAAGTGGAAAGCTAATACAAATCCGTTTGATACAAAATTATTGCTTGAGTCAAGTTTTTTCCCGTCACATAGAGGATAGCTCGTGACATGAGTGTTTGTCATGACAAGAAGACACAGGGTTAGATTTGTTTGCCACGCTTTACGTTAAAGGTGACGCTCACTGCTTGAATGAGACGGACGGCTGTGCAGATGGCCCATGTGACAAATTTGGTGGAAACTGCACAGACCTCACGGCAACCGAAGAAAAAAAACGAGGTGTGGCCTATGACTGCGGAGCCTGTCCCACTGGTTTTGAGGTCATTGGTGGTATCTGTACAGGTATGGAGATCGAGTGACATTTTTCCTGATCGTGATTCACAATGTAATTTTCTATTAACTGTCAATCGTGCAATGAAATATTGCTGTGAACCTTGAAAAAACATGTTATTGAAAATGATCTGCTACTTGAATGATTCATTTAATGTAAAAAGGCCTCCGTATAATCTGCGAACTATAAACAGGACCCTCCACGGAAAGAAAGAGCGTTGCCAGTCGTAAAAAATCTCAAAAAGTTATACAAGCCATGTTTTATTGCAGTCAATCCTTTGTCATTTATGAAAAATATTTGTTATAATACCAGGAAAATGAATTTAACATTAAGATGTGTATGTGCTCCTAATCCATGCGGAATTTTTATAAGAATTCTTCTATATTTTGTTCAACCACCTTTGAAGGTACCGAGAACCACTGGAACTAATATGGCAGCAAGATGTTTAGGAACTATATCTACATTTTTGGTTCTGCTAACTTGTCAAGCTGCAGAGCTCATGCAATCCGTTTCCGGCTGTCTGTCTGTTACCTTTATATATTTTCAACTTCTTTTCAAAAACAGTAACATGGACTATTTTCATTTTCTACATAGGTGTTCCCCAGGTGGTTCTGTGCAAACTTTGCGCGAGATGATGATGCAATAACTGTTCATTTATTTTATTATTTTTGGGCTCAGCGGACTTGTCAGTCTGCTTAGCTTTTAGGATGGTCAATCGTCCGTCCGTTACCCAGCCGCCATCCATTATCCGTACACAATTCACATTTTCGACTTTTTGCCCTAATCCTTCAGCCAGGTTCACTTCAAACTTGGCTGCAATGTACCTTGGGTGGGTGTCTACCAAGTTTGTTCCAATGGTCACTGGTCACATTCCAGTGGATTTTTAGCTCAGCTGACTTGTCAGTCAGCTGAGCTAATCTCATGGTCCTCCGTCCGTCGTCCGTCCGTCTTCCGTCCGTCCGTCGTCCTTCAACAATTCACATTTTCGACTTCTTCTCCAAAACCGTCAGCCAGATCCACTTCAAACTTGGTGGGGATGTGCCTTGGGTGAGTATCTACCAAGTTTGTTCAAATGGTCATGCTCCAATGATTTTTGGAATTTTAATGATTTTTTTAATTCTTTTTCGGACAAATCTTTAAAAATCATTTTCTCCGAAACCTTGTTTTTAATTTGTTCACCAGGTGGTCCTGCAAATTGTTTCTAATTTTACTAATGATATTTTTTTTGTGTGTGTGTTATAGCTATTCTCGACTTCTCCAGAACCGTCACTCAGATTAAGCTTAAACGTGGTGGATATGTTCCTTGTGGAAGGGTCAAACAATGGCGTTGACTATGTGGGAATGCTGCAGATTCCTGATGTTTAACGATTTTTTCAATATGGCTACTTTTCGGTAAATGCACCTTTCCTATTGATTACCATGTAAGTCAATGGGCATCCTAATGCTAATTTACATTTTCGACTTCTTCTCCAAAACCGTCATCCAGATTAACTTCAAACTTGGTTTGGATGTACCTTGGGTGGGTGTTTACCAGGTTTGTTCCAATGAATTTTGGATTTTTTTATGATTTTTTTTCAAAAATCTTTACGACAGTTTTAATAGGAAAATTTAACATGGGAATTTCTTGTAATGGTTATAACTTAAATAATTTTGGCCAGATTTACTTCAAACTTGGGGGGGGGGGTGCCTTGGGTGGATCTCTACCAAGTTTGTTCAAATGGTCATGCTCTATTGATTTGGGGATTTTTTTTATGGTTTTTTTTTTTTTTTTTGTTCTTTTGGGGGGCAAACCTTAAAAACTCTTTTCCTCTGAAACCGTTCGCCCGATTGCTTTAATATCGTACATAGACACTCCAAGGGAAACCTAGTTCCCATTTGTTCACGAGGTGGAGCTGCAATAGCTTTCTAAATTTTTTTATCAATTTTTTGTATGGTTTTGCTTTTTTTGACTTGTTCTCAGAACCGTCACTCAGCTTAAGCTGAAATGTGATGGATATGTTCTTGTGGAATGGTCAAACAAAGTTGTTTACTAGGTGGCACTGCTTTGGATTCCTGATTTTTAAGGATTTTCAATTCGGGTACTTATCGGTCAATGCAGCTTTCCTATTGATTACTATGTAAGTCAATGGGCATTCTAATGCTTATTCACGGGACAACTGACGCGAAATTTACTGTTTACTTCATAACAAGAGATCTGCTTTGAGTTAGTACCGTGATGCTGCACATGTTAATGTGTCTGTATGAAGGTCATGCTTAGACAGTACATGAATGACCTCGACCTCGTTTCTGGGGTCACAGTGCAATGTTTTTTTTTATTGCAAACATATAAAAGTACAAAGGCACAAAACTAATAGTACTCTTCATTATAACTTGAGAACTACTTGAACATCGATGTTGCACATGTTAGTGTTCTTGTACAAAGGTCAGACTTACTCAGAACATGGTTGACCTTGATCCTTTCCCAAGTTCATAGAGCTGCAAGTGTGGTGTATGTCAAGATCAGCTGAGCATGGGCTGTTCACACAGCCCTCTTGTTTTTAGTTTTCATGAGTCTTTTTTCGGGGTGGGGGTTGGGCAACTCTTAGAGAATCTTTCTCTCCAAAACCACACATTCAATTTCTTTGATATTAAACAAAAACACTCCTGGGGAATTATAATTCCTAATTTGTTCACCAGGTGGCACTGCAAGTTTTTTTCCTATTTTTGTATGATTTTTTGTGTGTTTTTGCTTTTTTCATCTTTTCCTCCAGAACCATCCATCAGATTAAGCTAGAACGTGGTGGATATGTTCCTTGTGAAAGGGTCAAAGAAAGTTGTGCACCTAGTAGCACTGCTATGGATTCCTTATTTTTAACGATTTTTTTTTTTCAATTCGGGTTCATATTGGTAAATGCAGCTTTCCTGTTGATTATTATATAAGGCAATGGGCATTCTAATGCAAATTCACATTTGTCACTTCTCTGAAGGAACCAAAACCCAAACTTGGTGGCAATGTACCTTGGGTGGGTCTCGATCAAGTTTGTTCAAATGATCACCTTTCCGTTTTTTTGTTTTTTTTTTTGTTTTTTTTATTTAATTTAATTTTTTATGACTTATGGTCTTTTAGGGGGCAAATTTTCAGAAATCTTCTTCTCTGGAACTGCAACCCCAATTGCTTTGATTTCACACAGAAACACTTCTAGGGTGGGACTGCAATTTTTTTTGTTCACGATTTGTTGTTGTGTTTTTGCTATTTTGAACTTCTTCCCAAAACCATCCCTCAGATTAAGCCGAAACTTGGTGGATATGTTCCTTGTGAAAAGGTCAAACAAAGTGGTTCACTAGGTGGTACTGCCTTGGATTCCTGATTTTCTACATTTTTTTTCAGTGCGGGTACTTATCAGCAAATGAACCTTTCCCATCGATTACTATGCAAACAGTGGGCATTCCAATGCTAATTCACATTTTTAACGTCTTCCCTAAAACCGTCGTCCAGATTGACCCCAAACTTTGTAGAAATGTACCTTGGGTGGGTAACTACCAATTTGTTCAAGTGGTCAAGCTTCAGTGGTTTTTGGATTTTTCATGATTTTCTTTTGTTTATTTTTGGGGGCAAATCTTGTTTCACTTTGTTCACTAGGCGGCGCTACAATTTTTAATTCAGCTGACTTACCAGTAAGGCTACAGTTTTAGGAGGCTCAGTCGTTCGTCTTAGAAAATACTTCCAAATGTCATATGCACTCAGCTAAACCTCAACACAGGTCTATTCAGTTTCAACCTTGTTCGTCTTAGAAAATACTTCCAAATGTCATATGCACTCAGCTAAACCTCAACACAGGTCTATTCAGTTTCAACCTTGATTTTCTGAGACAAGCTTAGGTCAGCTGAGCACGGGCTGTTCACGTAGCCCTCTAGTTTTGTTCTTTTACAGGAAAATCTTTAAAAAAATTTCTTCTCCGAAACTGCTCACCCAATCACTTCGATGTCATAGAGGGGTATTCCTGGGGGTACCTTGTTCTTAATTTTATCACCAGGTAGCGCTGCATTTTTTCTTTCTATTTTTTATGATTTTTACAGTGGGTTCTTTTGTGTGCAAGTTTTGACTTTTTCTCTTGAACCGTCTCCAAGATTAAGTTGAAACTTGATGGATATGTTCCTTGTGGAGAGCCAAAGTTCTACACCAGGTGGCACTGCTGTGCATTCCTAATTTTTAACTTTTGTTTTATTTTATTTTATTTTATTAATTTTTATTTTTATAATTTTTATTTTTTAACATTTTGGGTACTTATTGGTAAAAGCGCCTGTCTTATCGATTACTATGTAAGTCAATGGGCAATCAAATACTTACTCATATTTTCTTCTTTTTCTCCGATATCGTCATCCAGACTGACTTTAAACTTGGAGGGCAATGTCCCTTGGGTGGATCTCTACCAGGTTTGCTCAAAAGGTCATGCTCCATTTTTTTTTTACATTTTTTTTATATCTGTGGCTTCGCCACAGATATAACAACTAGTTTTGGCGGCCATCTTTGTTGATGTGTTGCTTGGCAATGCCAAAATGTTTTTGGGGATATCTAAGTTTCGGAATGGGAATTTGACGTTTCAGTCCAAAGTGTTAAGATTACGGGTGTGAAGAGCAGGAAAAGAGTAATTTTTAAGTCCACAACCATTTCAATTGAGTTGAAAACTTGATGCAAAGTTGATACACGGGTCAAGCGTCGCTCTCAGATAGTACAGAAACACATGATCCATATTCATTAATTCCAAACCCAACAATGACAGCAAAGAGATTTCAGACTTGCCAAAGCATCAACATTTCTTTTCCAATACCAATGTGAAGAAACAAATTTCACTCCTGACTTGAGACAGGCAGTCACCCATAAAAGGCAACTGGTGGTTTTAAACCGGTCCTCTCAACCTTAGAAATATTCATCATTAACTGCAGACACTAGTTCTCTTTCAAAAATGCATAGGCCTAACCACCCAAAACACAAATTTCATTTCATTTGCCAAAAATAAAAAGAGACCTGTTAGGCCTATCACCTTCTAGTTCTCCCGACTTGTCAGTCAGCTAAGTTTAGAGTAAAAGAGTAAAGTAAGCCTACATCGTTTTTGTGATATTTTTGAATCTGGAACATCATAAACGCACCCTACCTCCACTATAACTATGAGTCGGAGAACAAAGCCCACAGCACAACATAGCCAATGAAGTAATTTTCAAATAGTACAGAAACACATGATATATATTCATTAATTCCAAACCCAACAATGACAGCAAAGAGATTTCAGACTTGCCAAAGCATCAACATTTCTTTTCCAATACCAATGTGAAGAAACAAATTCCACTCCTGACTTGAGACAGGCAGTCACCCATAAAAGGCAACTGGTGGTTTTAAACCGGCCCTCTCAACCTTAGAAATATTCATCATTAACTGCAGACACTAGTTCTGTAATCTGTTTCCAAAATGTATAGGCCTAACCACCCAAAACACAAATTTCATTTCATTTGCCAAAAATAAAAAGAGACCTGTTAGGCCTAACACCTTCTAGTTCTCCCGACTTGTCAGTCAGCTAAGTTTAAAGTAAAAGAGGTTTTCAAAAATACACTTGTTGCTCATTCGGGGATCATTTCACCCGAAAAAAATAAAACAGAAACAAAACGCGCTTCCGTGTCGTTAGGTAAATTTAGCTGGTGGTCGTTTTGGTTAAATTTTGAGGTACATCTTTTAATAAGAGGCCATTTCGTACTTTTGTGTACACACGTCTTCCAATAGAAGTGCGCAATTATCCAGCCTAAATAAGAGTACAGCCGTGCCACCGGAGAGGAAGGAACTTTCCCAAATGTCGACGAAGTGATCACCTGTTGCGTGTGCAGTTCAGTCAAACGCACATCGCCATCTTGGGAAACAGTCGTATTTAAGACTTACCGCAGGACCTTTGTGTACCAAGACTTGCGGGATTATGAAAAAAAATTATATATAAATATAACTTTACTATTACCTGAGTTAACAGTTTTAAGACCTTGTTCAAGAACTTCGGCACATAATACAGCACGGGAAGTTAGAGTTGTGGTACCCTGAAGGCTTAATGAATTAACCCAAATTCTCGAAATTGCACATCCGGGTATTCAAATGGAGATGTATGGTTATCTGTTTGCACAAGGACGAATTTGGTGTTTGTTGTGTCAAACTCTTTGAATTGTATAGGCAAGAAATAAAGACTTAAGTTACAGAAGGCTCATCAGAGCACTGTCCGCATAGAATGACAAAATCTGTCGCAGGCCTATTCAATGGAATCACAGTTACTTGCTGCACAATGTATTCTGCTTGTGCCTTTGTGCGCCTTTCAAGCAAAGGTCAACCTTTCGGCGATGTTCGTTCATACTTTTACTATAAGGCCTAATGTTGAAGGCGCTTTGATGTATTATCAGTTAGGATTTGTTTAAAGATAATGTAAGTAATATATTTTGCTTTGTTATGTGAAAAATTGAACTGTTTTGGGACCGACAGAGTGTTCAAAGGATCGTTATTTCACTGCAACCCGAATGCGGCCCAGCGTACACGCTGCGAAGCGACAGCTGATCAACATCTTTGGGTGCTACGGGGCCCCCTGTGTGATGTAGGATATTAAATCAAATTAATGGAATTGAAATCAAAAGTACATGTACATAAATTAGAATACTTGAGCCCCCCCCCCCTTCCCCCCACCCCATGTCAATAGATCATAAAATTCAGGGTTGAATTAGGCCCTACAGCACTGCAGGCTTTAGATA
>OZ026630.1:66226776-66246776 GCA_964020975.1 Hermodice carunculata | reverse complement strand
ATCAAAGGTCAAGGTCAAATCTTTGTTGTATTTTTCTGCTAACTCAGTAGTTTTAACATATTGGCTTATATCTCCTTAATGGTGCATCGTAGGCCCAAAGTTACTATTAAATGTTAACAGGAAAGTACCTATGGGCTTTCAGTCTGTATGGTTTATTTTCAACCTGAGTGACTTTGAAAGGTCAAACTGCACACATTCTTGTTGATAACTGTGCAAGTCAATGGGGATCGCAATGCTTATTCACATTTTCCACTCTCCAAAACAATTGGCCAGATTCAGTTCAAACTTGGTGGGACTGTACATTTACCAACTATGTTCAAATGGTCATGCTCCAATGATTTTTGGATTATATTTTTAAGCGGGGGGATTATTTCACTCACATTGTGTAAGTCAATGGGGTCTGCAATGATGGTTCACATTTTTACTTCTTCAAAACCGTAAGCCATATTAACTTGAAACTTTTGAAACAGATACTCGGTAGATTTTGTGATTTTTGTGTCTAATTGTGATGACCTTGAGATCATAGCTCAAGGTCACATGCCTTGCAAAATTAAATGGTTTACCTGACACATCTTCAGATGGGAATGATTGAAGTCCATCAAACTTTGTCGTCACTTACCCAGGAAAAAATTACCTTTAAATTTGCTAAGAGGTGATCGTAAGGGAGGGGGTGTGAATAAGGGTTTTTCGCACGAAAAACTCACTTATCATCATCATCATCATCATCATCATCATCATCATCATCATCATCATCATCATCATCATCATCATCATCATCATCATCATCATCATCATCGTAATTATGATTTACACTGTTAGGTAGAAATATAAAACAAAATTAGGTCTAGGAGTAGCAGTAGTAGTAGTAGTAGTAGTAGTAGTAGGAGGAGGAGGAGGAGGAGGAGGAGGAGGAGGAGGAGCAGGAGCAGCAGCAGCAGCAGTTATGTAGGTGGTGGTAGTGGTAGAGGTAGTAGCTCCATATAGTTATGAAGTTATTCGTTTTTTCCCTTATGGTATGATGTGAAACTACTAGATACAATTAGATAAGAATGATTTAAACAGTGAACCATAATTTACATATTCGTTACCTGAAATATCCGCTTACCAAATTCACACATTTTATAGCACTGCAGAAGAAATAAACGGCGTAATTTTTGAAACCAGATGTAACGTTTCCACGGTTACCAAAAGTAAATTAAAATGACTATTTAAATGGCAATTGGACGTGCACAACCTAAAAACCCCTGAGATCAAAGAAGTGAGATTGATTTTTTTTTTTCATATGGGGAATCCCTGGCACGTACATCCATCTTGATACGCGCTTACATGTATGTACATATACACTTCACACAGACGAAAGCGAAGTTTATAGAAATTACATGACTATCAAGAACATAACTTTTTAATAATTAATATTGTATTAAAGCCAGGACTACACACAATTGCAGTGCAATGAAGGTAACATGAAATTCGCATTAATTAGGCTTGAATTTTTCCCTTAACAACTATGCATTTACAAGAGAAATGTTACTGTCTATTAACCGTTTTCGTTCACAACTTTCACAAAAAGATGATATCTGTATCTCTATAAATAAGATAAGCCTAACATAACTTGGAGCGTCCTTTCAACCAATTAGTGTTTTTTGAAATGAAGAGTTGGGCTTTGCTGATCATCCAACCAGGTCTTGTATTAACGGGAAATTACAATCCCATAACACTGCAACTCAAACATCAGGAAACCTTCTAAGCGTCGGAACTGCATAAACGCAGCTATAATGTAGTTCGCTCATGTTTACACATGTAGTTACCCGGTGAAGATCCTTTGATTCATTTGGGCTAATACAGCCTAGGTCAACGTTTTTTACAGTAGAACGTGTGCAATATGGACAATAGTACTTCCATATGTATGTAGATTAGACATTGACAGGTTAGCTAATAGAGAGTAAAGAGTTTGGGTTGCGGAATAGGGTAACGACTACCAGGAAGTGGTTTTGGACAAAAACAAAAAAAAAACAAAAAAAAAAAAAAGAAACAAACAAACAAACAAACAAAAAAAACCCACAAATACAGTATGTCTCGGTATACATAAATCAATATGATTTTCCTAATAGCTCATTCATACAAATTCCAAATATGATTTACAATGTGAACTGGAATAATGTATGTATTATTCGTACCAAGCAGGAGAGGGAAAACCCTTTCAGTAATGTGCATGAAACTAAATTCTAACTGAATATGCCAGGCGATTGTGAATGCCACTACATGTACAAAAAATACAATCTGATAAGTTTGAAGTCTTTCTCATTTAACACATTTAATCACTTTAAATCACTTTATAATCAACAATGTAACCTTATAATAATACATTCTGACAATAATGCACAGAAATAAATGATGTGGTTCATAGACATGATCATATTACGTTCTTGTTTAACTTGAACCTTTAACCTTGACTTGAACCCGAAAAGGTCATCCGCAAAGTGGATAATTAATGCAGACATAAACTTCGCGGATGGAACATGAGATTCTCAAATTTTTACTCCTATCTCATTAACATTATAACATTCCTCTATATATCTGCCTAGAGACAGTGTAAATTAAGCCTCATTTCAAAACTTCATGATCAATTAATCCAACTTGCCGGTAAAGTGCGCGTTATGTCTGATCCTTTTGTGGAGCATAACATAACACCTGATTTACAACTTAAAGAAAAAATTGTGAGTCGCAAGGAGCGTGGTATCTGTATAAATAATGTGTCTGCCAGACTTCAATTATATCCCATCAATGTCATGTGATCAGGACTTGAGCGCATAATTATACCAAGACTTTTGACAATACACTTTACACCATGTGACTAAGACAAGGTCAATCCGCGCTCTTGCACAATGACCGCAAATTTAATACCACAGGTGAGAATCTTGAGCTTTCATACAATATAAGGTGCACTTGATTTACCCACAACGAAAATTCGTTGCATACACCATGCACTTGATTAAGATTGGCTGGAAACTTGGTAGCGGCAACTGGCACAACTGCTCCAAGGTTGGTTGCGCGAAGCAAGCTGCAGGCAACCAAACGTTCGATTTGCATTTTCAATGTAAATAAAGAGACCACAAGGATATTTTAGGCTGAAAAGCCACAGAAAGTTGGAGGTTACCTAACGGGGCATTTTGCCCACTTGATTTACGACCGCCGACCACTTGCAACCTGTAAACAAAACGCAATTTAGTTACTTGTTAATCAAATCGCCCCAATGTCGTACGCACCTGATGACCACTTAGGTCGATTATATAAGACGGATTCACACTTAAACACTGACAATAGACTGTCAAATAACTATAAAACAGCTAAATTATTCTCTGGGAAACTTACCTGTTCTCGTTACTGGTTCAGAGTGAAAGACACTTCGTAATACCTTAAAGCGCCAAGTCCACTGTCTTGAATCCAGCCATTATCAAAGCATATGAATAAAACCACGCAAGGGTCTGACAGCTAACAACACAGTTAGTCCGACCGGTTTTGCCTCTAGTGAGGCTTCATCAGGGACTGTTGGACTATCGAGACTACCTGGTATTTATGTGGAGGTGTCAACAATTGACGTTGCTCACGTAAATAGGCCTACGTCAACGCTGATCGTTTAGTTGGCTTCATTTGAGAATCGGTCCACCCGTCTAGTGACGTGATGTCGAAAGCAGTGTCCAAATTGGCACGTGCTTTCCATGTTGTACGTGTGACGGCACAAGTTCTGATGCACTATCACTGGGTAATTCCAGTGATCTTGCAGTCTCCAAGAAATGTAAACAAGCAAACTTGCCTGCATGCCTAAATTTGGAGTATTGTGATGGAAGCAAGGGATCCCGGTTGGGGGTCCCTTCTATTGTAATGTAGGTGCAAATATATATCAAAGCATGTTTAAAAAATATATATGCCCCTACCGTCATTATGTTTGCCCTCATTAACCTGTTGAACCTAACCTATTAAATTGGGGCGCTCATGACCTTGGGCATTGGATCAAAGTCCTCAATTTGTAAACATGATGTTGTCTTTGCAGAAGACTTTAAATTAGAGCAATATGAAAGTCAAATCTCAAAAGTTCTGTTGCAAGTTTTGGAAAATAAGAATTGTTTTAACCCAATAACTGTATAATGGTTGTACCAGTTTGCATGAACTATCTAAATCGGTAGATTCACTGATCCTAATAAGTACGTGACCCTTCCTTTTTTAGGTCAGCAGGGCAAAAGTTTCAATTATGGTGAGCTTGGCTTTGAATATGGTTCCCCAACGATTATTCAAGAATGAATAGACTTTGAGATTTGACTTTCATATTCCTCAAATTTAGAGTCTTCTATAAAGACTACATCATGTTTACGGATAATTGATTCGTCTGAAACTGTCAATGAAAGATCAAGTACATATATATATATATATATATATATATATATATATATATATATATAAATATACATACACACACACACACATATATATATATATATATATATATATATATATATATATATATATATATATATATATATATATATATATATATATATATATATATAATTTTCAAACTTGACGTAGCTTCTATAGTAGGCTATATTCCTATGCAATATGAAACCCCTAGATGTTTTAAGTTAACATGTGGACCAAGTTCACGAAAAGGAAACTGTGTGGTGACCTTGATAATTTGGCCAAGGTCATCCATTTTCTAAAATGACCAAGCCCTAATAAAGGACTGTAATTATGTGCAAATATTGAAGTCCTAAGTTAAATTATCATTTAGGATGCAGAAACCAAATTCGCTACAGTCACCTTGTTGCCTTCGAAATTGGGTCAAGGTCAACTATCTTCAAAACTGACTGAGCCCAGGATAAGGACTATCATCCTGTGCAACATACAGGTCCTATCATAAAAACTTTTCTACTTATTTAATATCTTGCAAAAACCAAAACTTTAACTGAAGGTCATCCTTTTTAAAACTTGACATAGCTCTCATAGTAGGCCATATTCCTGTGCAATATGAACGCTCTCAGTCTAAAACATGTTTTGCTATCATGCGCAAACCGAGTGTACTAATAGGGATCAAGTTGGTGATCTTGGGGATTTGGTCAAAGTCATTCATATGTATTGACCAAGCCCTAATTGAGAACTATCACCATGTGCAATTTTGAAATCATAACCGTAAATTCTGAGTTGCAATGTAGATACAAAATTCACTAAAGCAGCCCTGTGAACTCTGAATCTAAGTTATGGTCACTTATCTTCAATCTTGACCCGGCCCTGGATAAGTGCTATTATCCTGTGCATTATACAGATCCTTTCATAAACACTTTTGTAGTTACCATGCGAAGACAAAACTTACAACTGTGCCTCCGTGACCCTGGAAATAGGGTCAAGGTCAACCACGTTCACATTTCACCTAGCCCTCATTAAGGAATATAAACCTGGGCCCTATCAAAGTCATATCTCAAAAACATCCTAAGTTCACCGACCGACATGGCAAAGATATATGCCTCGCCTTCTTCAAGGGGGGGGGGGGTGCATAATTAATGCAAAACTGTAACCGACGGCTTAATAGCCCAAAGATTATATAGTGGCAATAAATTGCATCAATCATTACATGATAAATACAAAAATTCTTGAACCTAACTCTGGAATAAACATAAAATGTCTGCACATTACCTGAAATCTTCACGCGAAGAAGTCCCTCTTTGCAGCGAAGCGAATTGAGGCGTTAGAGCGGCACGCCCATATGTACCTAGGAGTGACCTTGAAAAGCAAAGTCACACGAACATATAAAACATAAATACAAAACGAAAATCCTCTGCCTCCACTGACTCGACTTGAACATGGAGCGCCAAGAGAACAACACCGAGAAAGGTGTAAAGTCCGCGCAGCTTAACCCATACAATACCCTAGTGAAATTTCCAATTTGATTTCTCAGTAGCAGCAGCAAAAACGTCGCCGATATATCAATATTTAATTTTCACAAAGTTCTGCTACACAGATCATCGACATACAAATCTGTCTTCCCCCAGATATTGACGAATGTGAAAACGCAAGCGCCATATGTCAGGGTAATTGTGTCAACACTGACGGCGGATACAGATGTGAGTGTAACAAGGGTTATCGATTCAACGGACACAGTTGCACTGGTACGTGTTTTGGAGTTCTGTTTCCGTCAATACTTTTTGTGATTCTTTTTTACATTTTGTACACTCAGTTTGGTCTCAAAGACATGTTAATATTTTGTAGTGTCAAAGCAAAAGACCATACCCTACGGCCTGCTCTCGTTGGGCATTGCTTCCCACTAGCTGGGTTAAGTATATTGTCCAGTAAAGTTAGAAATTTGACGAACAAGAAGGATATGGTATATAGAGCCGTGCCCAATTGTCACACGTGCCCAATTCTCGGAAATCATTTTGCCATTCATTGACAAAATGTGTAGAAAAATCACTATTTTTATATGCACTGAGAGACTGATGTGGGATAGAAGACAAGTTGAGCATTTTTGAAACTTGCATATTTTTAGCCACAATGTCAGCTTTCAGATAGAAAATATCCATTATAGTCAGCAAGTGTTATTCAACACCCATGCAACGCAGTTTGCAAAATAAAGTTGTAAATCTAATATGTGTATTAAAGTACAGAGGTTCTCACCTCAAGGGCTGGAGTTTAATTTCGAGCAAGAAGGTGAAAAAAATAACTTCGAGCCAAACACCTTCCCATGTCCGACGTTTGGGCACACCTACCTTTCTGCTCAGGCAGGATTTTCTCGAACATCTCTTGTAAACTTTGCGCGTGTTTGTAATCCAAAGAGCGTGATTTGATCTTTGAGCTGCATTGCTAAACAACAACAGTATATGTAATATCACTTTCAGTTTGGCAATGAACGCAACCTAGCGTTTAGCTGTCCGACAATTGGGCACCCAAGTATACACAAAATTTAAATGTATAATTGTTGTATGGCTTTTCGACTCACAGTCTATATAGATGAGACTTTATATCACTGATTAATATAGTCTTAGATTGAGTGTGTGTATGTGTGTCAGAGAGAGAGAGAGAGAGAGAGAGAGAGAGAGAGGGGGGGAATTTAGCTTTCAGTTGCAGGCATTTTAAATTATGGAAATCATGTGAATCATTTTGATTTATTCAAAGATGCGTTTGCCTTGTGTGGTATGAATGCTATATGATACTACATTATGCATGGATGTGCATGTCTGCTTGTCTATGTATGTGTGGGTCTGTCTCACTCAATACGATTTGAGAAAAATGGCACATCAATTTAATTTAATCCATGGAAGCAATTCTTAGAATGCTGGAAAAGTTGACATGATGGCATGGCTGGCAAAGCGAAGGAAAAAAATCCATGGTTTTGATTGTGTTATTCTTTTGGTTTGCCATGATAGGGCGAGGATTTTTTTTTACAAAATTTACAGCATAAATTGAAAATAATAAGCAACAGGAGACTACACTGTATTGAGTTCCTTTCTCTTTGTTGAGTTTTTTTTTTCATAAGGAGATAGATGGCGCCAAAGAGGACATGGGCCAGAATCATTGTAATATTTTATTTCTTAAATATAGATGTTGATGAGTGTGACCAGAAGACCAGTGGCTGCACTCACCGATGTGAAAATGAGCAAGGAGGTTTTGTTTGCTCGTGTTATAAAGGCTATGAACTTGACGTTGACAACAGGACGTGTTTATTGACGGGTAGGTCATTGGAAATATGGAACATTTTTCATTCTTTGCCTATAAAAATGTTTGCAACACTGAAAGTCAGTACCTCAATAATTTCCTACATACATGTGTAGGAATATTTCTAACTTTGTTACATGTTAATAAATCGGACTAAACTCATCATTGTATCAACTATATTTTGTAATACATACAGGTCAAATTTAACGAATATTGAAGGAACAATGCTTGTCTTAACTTAACCTAATTGTTACCGAACCCGGGAATTAATAAGTTGTGTTCAGGCGGTGTTCGCTCTAGCAATGCATGGGCAAACGGTATTTGAGAATGACTGTGCAAAATCAGTTCATGTATCATTTCTAAACTCTATTCACAACACCAGAAAACAAAGCCAAAATGTCATATCCATGAAAATATGCTTTTTTGTCGATTTCTATGAGAGATTAGGTAGCAAGAAGATATAATTTAGTTCATATGTTGTCTGCAGGGAACTCGACTTGCAAACATACGTGCACCCAAATTTGTGACCAGGAGAATTTGAACTGTACCTGTATGGAAGGTTATTCATTGCAGGGTGATGGATTTACTTGTCAAGGTATGTTTCTTTAGGGAATTGATGTGCATGTATGAACCACATTCCCTCTTGCGTGTTTATGTTTTGAATGAATCTCTTTTAGTTGAAATTCGAAATTAAAAACATATATTAATTTACTAAAAGAAATACGCGTTTCATAGTTATGCGCCCAGTCATCGGCATCCTGGATAGCATCAGGTTTTTTTTAGCATCAATGGCAGTCAAAAAATTCACAGAATGTTTTCACATAAACAGGCGGCCGTTAGCACAGTTAAAAAGAGGAAATGTTCAAATTTAGATTCAACGTTGACCTTTAGAAAATGTGCTTGTATCCCAGTACATACTGGTCGAATATCCTTTATGACACGATCATGTAGAGGCATTATGTAATTCTTGTATCTACAACCAATGTTCATTGGTGGGTAGGCTTGATACAATTGATAGCATTTGGCAGCATATGGGCTTTTACAATGGCGAAAGCTTTTGAATTATACGTGGGAATGGAATATGTTAAGCGTGCCTCTAAATACAGGAAATATACGTGTGTATTTATACAGATTGTTCTGCAGAGCCGCACACTAAAATCTTGAATCTTGTAAATATAATGATAATGCGCCGTAAATTATTTCGGTACTTCATATGCCATGTCCGAAGATGATGCGTTCAAGTTTTAAATTCTCTTTTTGTTTTATTCTGCACGCATTCTTGCATTGAAGTATTCAAAGTGTCAAAAACGTGATATTATTAGATATTGACGAATGTGCTACTGAGGCAACAAATAAATGCGGCCAGAAGAAGAACTGTAACAATACGGTAGGAGGTTACAACTGCAGCTGTGACTCTGGATACAGATTGAATACTGATGGGCGATCATGTGATGGTAATATTCTGTTCTTAACTATTCACCATGCTTTGAATAAAAGTTTTATAGGATAGAGGCCAACTCTATTCAGCAAAGCAGTTATATTGTCAGTGAGACTAAACCATATTTGTAATTGTATTATGACCGATTGTACGCCGATCAGAACACTCGGCTTTTCTTTATCTTCATAAAGAAGAAGAAGAAGGTGGAACAGTAGAAGACGCTTGTAAAATCGCATCTATGGCCATATGTGATACATGTATATGTGAAACAACTATTTTTAAGAATTGTATTAAAGACTTACTGACATAATCAAATGGTGTTCAGGAATTTATATCCACATATCATTGTTGTATGTGTGTACGAAGGGGGCTTTTGCAAGAGAACGCATGCCGCTCAAGTGTGGTGTTTTAACCTCTTTTGACTTGTATAGCCTGCGCAGATGACCGCTGGGGATTGGAATGTGCCAATAAATGTGATTGTGGACGGAACGGAGACCGGTGTGATAAATCTGTGGGTTGCATCTGTTACTCTGGCTGGACAGGCACAAAATGTGATGAGGACATCAATGAATGCAACACCACAAAGTGTAAGACCAACGAAGTATGTCGCAACACACTCGGCTCTTACATGTGCAACTGTAGACCAGGATTTGACCGGGACTTGAAGGACACATGCGTAGGTGAGAAATGATCAAACTAAAACTGTTGTGTCAAATTATGTGGCAAGTGACCCAAGTAATTGATGGCAACATCTTTTCTTTTTTGGCTCAGTTGACTTGTCAGTACAAAGAACATTTAGGATCACCGGGGGGGGGGGGGGGCTCTGTCAGATAAAGATGGCTGAAATCAAGGCTGTTTACATAACCGTCTTGTTAACTGCTTGTGTTACATTTCTTATTAAACAAAAAGTAGGAGCTCTGTTGTGTTTGCTTGCATCTGTCTCAACAGTATAGCCCATATTTGCCTCCTATGCACTTCCATGCTGCGCAGGCACAAAAGGAGGTTCAGAAAACGTGTTTGCAAAATTTCCGCTGAACCCTTCAAAGTATAGTGTTGATTCTACAAAAACATGTAGAACTTTTTGATCGAAGAGTGAATGAAGTGTTATGTGCAGTGTGTGCATGACAAATGAATAACACATACTATGGCTGTTGTTTCAGTTCTACAGTAAACCCGTGATCAGGGGGTCAATCAACACCCCCATCAGTGAAAAAAAAAGCAACATTGGCAAACAAAACATAAAGAAGAAGAAACAAACAGAAAGAATAACACCTTTTCAATACATGTTTACAGTATTTCATGCATAAGTTCCAATACTTTAGAAAATCATTAACCATATTCGGATATTTCAACCTTACAGTGACGGCAAAGAGTCTCAAGAGTTACCAAAACATCAACATTCATTTTCCAGCACCAATGTGAAGAAACAAATTTCACCCCTGAGTTTCAGAGGCAGTCACCCAAAAAAGAGACCCGGTGGTTTTTAACCAGTCCTCTCTACCTTGTAAATATCTAATAAATATAGACTTTATTTTTTTTCATAACCTGGAGGCCTGACCCCTTCAAACACAAATTGTATCACTACGGCCAACCATAGAAACAGACAAGTAGGGCATGTAACTTTTTTGTTCTCCTGACTTTTCAGTCAAATGGATTATTTTTGTGATATATATATGAATCTGGAACATGATAAACACACTCCACCTCCATTATAACTAAGTGTAGGAGAACACAGCCCACAGAACAACATAATCAATCAAGTATTCATCAAATATTTCAGAAAAAAATTACCCATACTCATAAATTCCACCGTAGCAACGACAGCAAAGTGATTCAAGAGTTGCCAAAACACCAATATAATTCTTCATATACCAAATGTGAATAAACAATTTTTACTCCTGTCTTGTCCAGTCATCCATAAATTGCTCATTTAACAAAGGGGAACTTCCATGTTCTGTGTGATTTGGAAGCATACTTACGATTGAAAAATTGTCCCAGAGGAAAAAGAAAAAAATGTTGGACCGATCAACTTATTTTTTGTTTTTGAGGAACCTTTGTGCTGAACCTTTCGCCTAGTGCTTTCTTTGTCAATATATAAAGCCCAGCTTACACAATCCTCTTTGAGACAAAATGAAAGGGGGACAAGGAGGAGAGAAAGAGAAAGAAAGAAAGAAAGATAGATAGATAGATAGATAGATAGATAGATAGATAGATAGATAGATAGATAGATAGATAGATAGATAGATAGATAGATAGATAGAAAAAGAAAGAAAATAAGGGGATTTTACATTGGACATTTATAATATATTGTGCTAGCTTACGCAACCTGTTTTGAGACCACATTAAAGCAGTACCATTCATGTATTGAAAGAATGGAAAAAAGCAATTTTACATTTGGCGTCTTGTTATGTCGAAGGTGTGCTCTTTGGAATCGGCCCTACTTTTCGTATGTCGAAATTTGGATTGGTAATGTAAGACATATATTACACCTTTTAAACTCTAGCTCTGCAATCATGAACCATTTTGCTATGTTTACATCCACTTTAGGTCCACCTTAGCTTTTTGAAGCATTTTCATAGTTCTGACTGCGAGATTGCCGTTAAAAACCAATTTATATTTACGAAAGTAAGGAAAATAATAATGAACTGTCAGATTATAATCTGATAACACTTTTTGCAAGAAAAAAATAAAAATCGTGAAAAATTAAAAAAAAATTATAATATAATTTTTTTTTTGTTTACAAAATTGGTGCAGGCCGCCTGAGGAACATCTGTGTGTAAAATCAAAGCAGTTATACCTATATTGCAATATATCAAATTGTATTGCCATATTCACATGTACAGTAACAGCATGTACTGAAACATGGCCCCAAAATGTGATATCCCACAGCTTCATCAAAAATGAGTCTACCCTCGTCATTTTCGTAAACTTTCTTTGGCTTTTGTCATATTGCATTCGGATTTCCTGCAATGTTGCCAAAACTTTCTAGAGAAGACGTTAAAAACGCCCACAACACACAAAAATCACACAACCACCTGATGTTTAACATGCGAACTACGGCACCTTAAGTCACTGATTTTGGAGTATCAGAGCAAATGGCTCAGACATGTTCTTGAGAAGAAATTTTAATTTTTTTCAACAACAAAAAAAATGAATAAATTATTGATATTCATAAAAAAAGGAAATGTACTACATCATTTCCTCTGTAAACTGTAGGTATCTGATTTTGAAGAATTTATTTAGCATCTTAAATAGGATGGGTGCACATAGTATATTCTTTCATTGTCTGCCATCGCCACCGCCGCCTGTCATATTTTCGTTATATTTCTGTCCCCTCTTGACCTGCTGCCTGCTTATTCGGTACAGATAATCTATGGATTGGAATATGTGTTTCCCACCTAATAATTTATGATCTTGAGGGAAAAGGCTGAGGTCAAATCCTTCTTGCATTTTCTTCTGGTTCAGCAATTGTTGCATATTGACTTATATCTTCTTAATGGTGCATCCTATGCCCAAGGTTACTATTAAACGTTAATACGAGTGCACCCATATGCTTTCAGTATGTATGGTTTATTTTAAACCTGTGTGACCTTGAAAGGTCAAACTGCATACATTCCCGTTGAGTACTATGTAAGTCAATGGGAGTTGCAATGCTAATTCGTTTTTTCAACTTTTCTCCAAAATGATCGGCCAGAATCACTTCAAACTTGGTGGGGATGTACATCGAGTAGGAATCTACCAACTTGTTTAAATGGTCAATCTCTAATAATTTGTTTTGTTTATTTTTGCATTCCTATTGATTACCAATGGGGTCCTTCGATGGAAGTTCCCATTTTGACTTCTTCAAAACCGTGAGCCAGATTCACTTGAAACTTTTAGTACCAACCACTCCATAGATTTTGGGAACTTTTTTTTCATATGATTATGGAGACTTTCAGGTCACAGGCCAAGGCCACAATACCTTTCAAATTCATATGTGTTTGCTATTTTCGATTTCATCTCCAAACTCAGTATGCAGATTATGCTGAAACTTGGTGGCAATGAATCTCATGCAAGGGTCAATAAATTTGTCAGATGGTGACATCATTCTGGATTCCTGGTTATTAATGCATTTTTCAATTCAGGTACTTATCGGGGAAAGTGTACATACTTTTTTATTACTAAGTACATCAATGGGATTGCATTGGTTTTTCAGATTTTACCTTCTTCTGCAAGACTGATTCAAGAATCCAGATTCATTTCAAACTTGCTAAAGATGCACATTGGGTGGATCTCAACTGAATGCAATTGACATGCTGCAGTTATTCTGAATTCTGTTTATAAATTTCAACTGGCATAATTTTCATCTTCAGGCTTTCATTCCCATATGGAGATGCAACCCAGACATGCAGTGGCTGTCACAGTTCCTACTGGCCTCCCCTGTTGTTTGGACCCTGTTTTTGCATTATATTACATTTGTACATTTATTTGGGGATGAATTCTCCAGGTAGAACAATCAGGTGTTCCACGTGGCCCAAGTCTCAAAGTTTTAATTTTAAAGAGGGTATAGAATTTTCTTATTCTTTTTCTTAAAATTGTGATAACAACTATGGTGAGATCCCCATCAAACTTGATACAGTTTACACAAATGATTATGCTGTAGCGATTTTTTTATTTAAGTTTTTTTGTTTTTTGTTTATTTGCTTGTCCATAATTATTTTATTCAATAATGATAACGTAATTTTCCATATTTACTGTTAAAAAGTGATGAATTTCTAAATAGTCATTATAATGAACTGATAACAGACATGCTGTTGATATCGACCAGAAAAAACAATGTCGACCTCCACATCTGCCATTCCTCTAACAGTGGCATCTAATGGTGATGCATGCCCATACACAAATTTAATGTCAACTGGCCAGCATACATCATCTAATATGAGATATTTGGAATAATATCAGTATTAGTAAGTATCTTACCCCTTGACCACCATTTACGAAGACCTCTGTGTCTGGGAAAAAAGCCCCTGAAATCGAGTTGTCAGCTCGCTCACTTGATACTAGAAGACCCTGACTGTCCTGTGGCGCCATCTCAATGTTCCAAAAGAACTGGTGGTGACTCCCAGAATACACACACACACATTTTTATGTATATATATATATATATATGTATGTATGTATGTATGTATGTATGTATGTATGTATGTATGTATGTATGTATGTATGTATGTATGTATGTATGTATGTATGTATGTATGTATATATATATATATATATATATATATATATATATATATATATATATATATATATATATATATATATAATATAAAGAGTCAGTTTGAGTTATGCGGGCTCTTGTTAATTCAGTACCCTTGAATTTTACAGCAACCACCACTCCTGTCAGTTCTCCTACAACCACTGCTCCAACTCCAACTCCTGCTGTAGCGACAGGTAAGCCCTAGCTTCTAGCTTTATGACTCAACTCTAAATAAAATATCTTTAGTGATCTAACTTGGTGCATGGAAGTTGCACATTGTTTCCTATATATATATATATTTTTTTTAAATAGCCAGATCTGCTTCAAGCATGATGGGTATGTGTCATGGTTAGGTTAGCTGAGCAAAGGCTGATCTTATAGTTTTCTATTTAAGGAAAGGTGACAAACGCATGATAAAAAAGGAGAAATACCATTCCAGATGCTTCTGAACCCTGATGAGTTGATGAATGGCAGAGACCCTTTTATAGAACTCCATGTATATAACTTGCAAAAAACATTCGCATTTAATGAGTGGGTTCACACATTACTCTTACCAAAAAAATAAAATGATAAGGAGGGGGTTTTAATATCATCACGATTGATAGCATGAAAGTGAATATATATATATATATATATATACTGCTACTCCTGAAGTAGCAACAGGTAAGCCCCAGTTTCTAGCTTTATGACTCAATTTTATATGAATGAAAGATCTTACGTGAGCTTACTTGGTGCATAAATGTTGCACATTCTTTCCTTTATTTTCATTACATAGCTGGATCTGCTATAAGCATGATAGGGGATGTGTCATGGTTAAGTAAGCTGAGCAGAGGCTAATCTCACGTCCTCCTTTTTATGGATAGATGACATATGCATGATGAAAAGTACGATGAATGCCATAATTGCATGTGTCAGCAAATCTGATGAGCGATGTAGGGTAAAAATACTTGGGTGTAACTCCCTTTTGTAACCGCCTTTACTCTATAACCAAACATGTGGCTTTTCATATTAACAGTATATACTGATAGCATGAAACTATATATACACATATATATATATATATATATATATATATATATATATATATATATATATATATATATATATATATATATATATATATATATATATATGCAGTCACACCGGGTTATGTTGGCACTTGTTCATTCGGTACCTTCAAGTTTTTTCAGTAACTTCCACTCTTGCCATTCCTCCTTCAAAAACCACTGCTCCAACTCCAATTCCTGAAGTTAGAACAGGTTAGCATATCTTGCTACCATACTGGCTGAACTAGCTGTCATTCAAAACTCTTAGGTGGTCTTAGTATTAACAGATGAGCATCATGATACAAAGTAGAAACAAATTCCATAATTGAACATAACTCTGCACCTTTGGTGAGTTAATTGATGTTTGGTAAAGGCATTTGTATGAATTACCCTGTACTTGACTGTCTAAATGCATTTGATAGTTTGGTTCGCATTTGAAACCTGGTTTGTAATATTGTTACAATTGATAGTATGACAGCTAGTTAAATATATATATATATTTATATATATATATATATATATATATATATATATATATATATATATATATATATATATATATATATATATATATTTAAATATCCGGTGCCCTTGAATTTTTACAGCAGCTGCCACTCCTGCACCTCCTGCAACCACTGCTCCAGCTACAACTCCTGAAGTGAGAACAGGTGAGCCTCATTGCCAGCATTTTTACTCAATTCTCATGCAAAACTCTTGAGTGGTCTGACTTGCTGCATGAGAGTTGCAGGTTGTTTTCGATTTTTTTCCTTAAATAGCCACATCTGCTTCAAATGTGACAGGGATTTGTCTTGATTAGGTGAGCTGAGCACAGGCTGATCTCACAGTTTTCTATTTATGGACAGGTGACATATGCATGATGAAAAGTAGGACAAATGCCACCATATTGCATATGCATCTCATCTGTGATGAGTTGATGAATGGCAGAGACAGTCGTATGGAAATCCCAGTATCTGACTGGCTAAACACATCTAATAATGAAACTACATCTATATACACATATATATATATATATATATATATATATATATACATATATATATATACATATATATATACATATATATATATATATATATATATATATATATATATATTTATATATATATATATATATTTATATATATATATATATATATATATATATATATATATATATATATATATATATATATTTATATATATATATATATTTATATATATATATATATATATATATATATATATATATATATATATATATATATATATATATATATACAGTGGTATCTGCTGTATGCAACCACTGTCATGAGCAGCCACATTGGTTTTTGTGGTCACTCGGCTCAGACATTGGAGTCAATTTCTTTGTAAAATTTACCTTGGGTGACAGGTCACCTGCTATATGTGGCTACTTTTTCTTGGCAGAAGGGGTGGCGACATACAGCAGGTACCACTGTATAAAGTCAAACCGAGTTATGCTGGCACTCTTTAATTCAGTACGAATTTTCCAGCAACCACCACTTCTGCCAGTCCTCCTATAACCACTGCTCCAACTGCAACTCCAGAAGTAACACCAGGTAAGCCCATGTTACCAGCTTTATTACACATTTGTAACATATTGTGGTCAGGAGACACCCATTAAAGTCATGAAACAACTGCTATCATGGGAGCCACTTTAATACCCAAATACCCAAATGTACAGTGTATAGTGGTTTATAACACTTCCTGTATGTGACTTGCCAAGTGCATTTAATGAGTGGGTTCATACGTTTTAGCTTTTAATATTATCATGATTGATAGCATGAAATTATATATATATATATATATATATATATATATATATATATATATATATATATATATTCATATATATACATATATATATAGTCAGAAATTAAGCTGATACTTGTAAATCTGGTACCCTTGAATTTTTACAGCAACCACCACTACTGCCAGTGCCCCTACAGCCACTCCTCCAACTCCAACTGCTAAAGTGGGAACAGGTAAGCCCAAGTTGCCGATTTCTTAGGTCACCTCTAATCAATGCCCCTAAGTGGTCTTATTTGGTGTATGGACATTGTTCGTAGTGTTTGCACTTCATAGCTTCAGGAATAAACCACTGCATCAAATGTGCCATTAAAGGCCATATTACCTTCAAGTGTCCATGTCAACCAAAATTCAGGGTAAGGTTGTGGATCACAAGCTTTGTGCATGCACTGGTAAAAGTTGTTCTTCTCCCTTTGGTGAGTTAATTGATGTTTGGTAAAGGCATTTGTATGAATTTCCCTGTACTTGACTGTCTAAATGCATTTGATAGTTTGGTTCGCATTTGAAACCTGGTTTGTAATATTGTTACAATTGATAGTATGACAGCTAGTTAAATATATATATATATTTATATATATATATATATATAAATATATATATATATATATATATATATATATATATATATATATATATATATATATATATATATATATATATATATATATATATATTTAAATATCCGGTGCCCTTGAATTTTTACAGCAGCTGCCACTCCTGCACCTCCTGCAACCACTGCTCCAGCTACAACTCCTGAAGTGAGAACAGGTGAGCCTCATTGCCAGCATTTTTACTCAATTCTCATGCAAAACTCTTGAGTGGTCTGACTTGCTGCATGAGAGTTGCAGGTTGTTTTCGATTTTTTTCCTTAAATAGCCACATCTGCTTCAAATGTGACAGGGATTTGTCTTGATTAGGTGAGCTGAGCACAGGCTGATCTCACAGTTTTCTATTTATGGACAGGTGACATATGCATGATGAAAAGTAGGACAAATGCCACCATATTGCATATGCATCTCATCTGTGATGAGTTGATGAATGGCAGAGACAGTCGTATGGAAATCCCAGTATCTGACTGGCTAAACACATCTAATAATGAAACTACATCTATATACACATATATATATATATATATATATATATATATATATATATATATATATATATATATATATATATACATATATATATATACATATATATATATATATATATATATATATATTTATATATATATATTTATATATATATATATATATATATATATATATATATATATATATATATATATATATATATATATATATATATATATATATACAGTGGTATCTGCTGTATGCAACCACTGTCATGAGCAGCCACATTGGTTTTTGTGGTCACTCGGCTCAGACATAGGAGTCAATTTCTTTGTAAAATTTACCTTGGGTGACAGGTCACCTGCTATATGTGGCTACTTTTTCTTGGCAGAAGGGGTGGCGACATACAGCAGGTACCACTGTATAAAGTCAAACCGAGTTATGCTGGCACTCTTTAATTCAGTACGAATTTTCCAGCAACCACCACTTCTGCCAGTCCTCCTATAACCACTGCTCCAACTGCAACTCCAGAAGTAACACCAGGTAAGCCCATGTTACCAGCTTTATTACACATTTGTAACATATTGTGGTCAGGAGACACCCATTAAAGTCATGAAACAACTGCTATCATGGGAGCCACTTTAATACCCAAATACCCAAATGTACAGTGTATAGTGGTTTATAACACTTCCTGTATGTGACTTGCCAAGTGCATTTAATGAGTGGGTTCATACGTTTTAGCTTTTAATATTATCATGATTGATAGCATGAAATTATATATATATATATATATATATATATATATATATATATATATATATATATATATATATATATATATATATATATATATATATATATATATATATATATATATATATATATATATATATATATATATATATATTCATATATATACATATATATATAGTCAGAAATTAAGCTGATACTTGTAAATCTGGTACCCTTGAATTTTTACAGCAACCACCACTACTGCCAGTGCCCCTACAGCCACTCCTCCAACTCCAACTGCTAAAGTGGGAACAGGTAAGCCCAAGTTGCCGATTTCTTAGGTCACCTCTAATCAATGCCCCTAAGTGGTCTTATTTGGTGTATGGACATTGTTCGTAGTATTTGCACTTCATAGCTTCAGGAATAAACCACTGCATCAAATGTGCCATTAAAGGCCATATTACCTTCAAGTGTCCATGTCAACCAAAATTCAGGGTAAGGTTGTGGATCACAAGCTTTGTGCATGCACTGGTAAAAGTTGTTCTTCTCCCTTCAACAGTCCAGAATATTTTTGAATGCCCCTGTTCACTTGTACATTTTCAGTGTGTTGTAAGACCATTTTAAAAACGAAGTATATGTATGTAGAGGAACTATGAACACAATCCATCCGCCAACACATTTAACCACATTCCTGTGCCAAAATTTGGAGAAATGATATAGAGCCAAGCAGAAAAAAACTTGAATATAAACTTTTAAACTTCACAGTACCACACAATAAAACGGCACCAATTTCCATGTAAATATACAGATAACGACCCTGGGGTATTATAAAATTTATCAAGTAATATTTTGACATTTTTCTGTGTAATATTTTCTTTTAGTTATTATTGGTAAATCTACATTTTGCGGAAGTTGTGGTTTGAATAATTGTTCCACAAAAT
>OZ026630.1:66179367-66226576 GCA_964020975.1 Hermodice carunculata | reverse complement strand
GTTGCTGTGTATATGTATCCTATTTAAAAGGGAATTATTAGTAGTTTGTTCTTGAAAGTGATTGTTTAACAGTGAATCATGCACTAATTCGCATGTGAAATTTATCACGATTTGATTGTAAAACATGTATTATTGGTGATTTGTTAAAGTGATTTTTTTCAAACGTGAATCATTCACTCATTTGCCAATGAAATTTTATCACGTTTTGCTATTTGTTATTGCAGAAATGGTGAACATTTATTAAAGTGATTTGTTAAAGGATATGTTTGTTTTGGTTGGTCTGCATGGAAGTATGTACACTACTGCCTTAAATACTAATGCTGCTTATATAGATTATATTTATTTACATTTTATACATACACATATATGTGCATATATGATATATATATATATACATATATATATATATATATATATATATATATATATATATATATATATATATATATATATATATATTAGAGCCTGACTGAACCCGAGCTTACCGGGTTTCAGGATTGAGGCCCGGTTTGGGTTCGGCTTTTACAGTCACTAAACATTCGGGTTCGGTTATCATTGTCAATGCTGCCAATAAAGTTACATAAGAAGGTCACTGAGATTACTTTTCGTGCTTGTATACATCTTAAACAATGCAACAAACGCTACTTTGCAATTAAGTGCGTCAGACTGGTTATATTAATCGCCTGAATTATATTAACAATAATAATGTCCCAGTGCAAAATGGTAACGGCTACAAGCCCCTGTTTAAATAAAGCTTTAAATGAGCATTCTAAGATGTCTAAGTTTATTTATGGCATGTTTGAATTGCATATACCGAACCCGAACAGTGCCCGGTTCGGGATCGGTAATGCGTACCGAGTACCGAGTACCCCGTTCGGTTTCAAAATACATGTTCGGTCAGGCTCTGATATATATATATATATATATATATATATATATATATATATATATATATATATATATATATATATATATATATATACATATACATATATATATATTTATATATATTTATATAAACACACACACATACATACATACATACATACATATGACTGTTAGGTGAGCAAATGGATATGCAGGCGATATAATGGTCCATTATGTGAAAAAAACACTCTATGTTTAGGTGGAAGAGCTGTTGTAATGAAAATTTCCGTCAAAAGAACGTGGGCAGATGTATATCAGAACAAGACCAACCCCAAAACAAAGGTGGTCATCCAGGAATTCAAGAAGAGAGTAAGTTTGCATTCGTAAAGCCAGAGTTCTAATCTTATAGTCTTGCATCAGTCCAATGTTGCCACATAGTGTTTCTGTTTGGAGTGTGCTTTTGCAAGAAGTTTAGTAGTTCATGACTAATACAACACTCCTGTTTCTATACCTGGATGTCTCCTGTGTTCATCATTGTATGATCCTTGGTGCGTCCATCCATCATTTAACAGCAATATAGCATATCAGATCTCCGCAAAAATCGTCAGTCAAATCCTCTTCAAATTTAATGGGAATATATTTAAGGGGATTCACTGGAATGATTGTTCAGTTCACTTTGTTACTTTTCTCTAAAGCATGAGCCATATTAACTTCAAATTTGGTGACAATAATTCATTAGTAATTGGCTACCAATAATTTAACATTGTCATGGTTAATTGATTTTGATATTTCTTATGGGGCAGGGGAAAAATCAATTAAAATCTTCTCCGAAACCACTGACTCAAATGCTTTTACATGACAGATGGACATGCCCAGAAATCTTTAGTTTTTGCCTAGGTGGTGCTGCAATATTTTCCAACATTTTAAATAAATCTTTTGTGCATTTTGCTATTCACAACTTCTGCAACAGTTCTCTCAGATTATACTATAACTTCAAGGAAGTAGACCTCTTTGAAGTGTCAAACAAAGTGGCTAACTAGGTGATTTTGTTCCTTTTTGCACATTTGTTAGAGATTTTTAGATTTGGGTACTAATCAATTAATCTTACATTCATATATTTTACTATGCTAGTTAATTATAATTACAACTGTAATTTGCATTTTGACTTCTTTTCGAAAACCGTCTGACTGGGCAAGTATCCGTCACATTTCTTTGAAAGGTCATACTACAGTATTTTTTTTTTTTATTTTGTGCATTTTTTGGCTATATCGCAAATCAATGTTCTTCACAAATGATTGGCCAATGGCTGCAAATAGGTCATATATACATTAACCATACTCACAAATTTCAACCCAACAATGAAAGTTGCATACCCATGCTTCTAAAGAACCCTAGAGCTTAATTTGTTTAACAGATGGCCCTGCAATTTTATGGCGTTTTTCTGGTTTTGCAAATTTTGAATTCTCTTTAGCTGCATGTTTGAGTTTTTCAACTTTGCAGGAATGTATGTGATATCATGCTCCACAAAATGTGTTCAAACATGGTGCTATTGGTAATTTGCGATTTAAAGACAATCAAAATTAGGATCTATGTATGAGAATGACTATATGTACGAACATAGCATTGCTTCTTGCAGATAGCAGCACACCTGATAGATTGACTTATGTCTTGATGCTGGTGGATCCAAGGCCCAACCATTAAACGTTTGATCTTGAGTGACCTTGAAATGTCAAACTGACATAAGCATATATTTTGGTGTTATTGCTTACTGCCATTTTTACACCATATTTAAAAATCTCCCGAAAATAATTATGAAGCCACGCCCCCTGAAACGTGTACCCATATTTTGGCCCCCAAAACACTCTTTGCTATCTATACATGACCAAATCCATAATGCCACACCCCTAATATAACTGACTATGCGTGTTTTTAGATTTTAAGGTTTCAAATCTATCCAAAATCGATCATTTTTTACATGCACATGACACATCTGACAACCCACATTCTTCACATACCAAAGTGATTTGGCGTTGAGGGGAGTAAATGAAAATTTCCCACAACCAAGTGACCACCCTATCAAGTAGTAAAATGGCTAATCTGTTAGACTATATTCGTGAAACTGGCTTTAAAGACTAATTTATATCATTTTTAGAGCTTTTCGTAACATTCCGTTAACCCGGCCGCCTGTGGATCATTGAACTTCCGGTTAGCAGGATAGCTTTGTAAACAGTGTGACAGCTGCACACACACTGAGGTGATTCACGAATTTTCAAAACTATCAATGCAATATGCACGGATACGTTAATACTAGTGTATTGGTGATTAAGAAAAGGTGGAGAGCGTCATAAAAAGTGATAGAAAATTAGATTTGAACACTGAAAGACATGTGTTAGCGGGCTGTCATGTGGCAGCCATCGTATTTTCAGGCAATCACAATGCAAACCAGTCATATCTCCGAAACATTACCAAGCGGGAATCAATAGGGGTTTTGGAATTAGGACCTAGCAAGCAAGGACGTTTTTGTGATAACTGAATCATATAAATGTGTTTCAAACCATTGAATGTCAACTTTTACAAATCTTTAGCTTGAAGTTGTAAAAATTTTGACTTTCGTATGCATGACTCGTTGTTGCTGACATTCAAAGTGCATATATAAACAAAGCCCATCAGGAGCTCTCCTCTCACATTGGAGCACCCAGATGGCTGGTAGATTTCCACACACACTCAAACAGGAAACGACGACTGAAAATTACTGGCGACACAGCGCGTCCTCGGCACTGGCTATACAGCCAGCATGTCCCAATAAAAGGGGGACAAGTGCACTGGGCACTTTCAAGCTTTCCTTTTCCCATGAAAGACCCTGCCATTGGGAGTACAACATCCTTTATGAATCGCCAAAGGCACTTGTTCATTTAAAAAATCTGGAGTCCAGATGTGTATGAGTGAAGACTAAGGTTGCTAACAGTGATTGATGGGTTTCACGAAAGGCTCTGACATTAATCCGAAGGACACAGGAACACATTAGTCTCTGCAACAAAGGGCAGCTGAGCACAGGACTGTCACAGTGCTCTTGTTTATTCCTTTTTAGCCAAATATTTTATGGACGATGTCAAAATCACTTCGAAACCTGCTGAATGCTGAAACTTGACATGTAATTGGTCCAATGGTCCAAGAAAGGTGTTTGCTAGATGATGATTCTTGAATCCATGATTTTCAATAATTTGTCTTGTTTTGTTTTTGAGTTTGAAAACTTATCAGATAATGCATTCATTCCTGTTGATCATTATGTAGATCAATGGGGACTGCAATGCTTATTCATATTTGTGACTTCTCCCAAAATGAGAGCCAGGTTCACTTAAAACTTGTAATGATGTACGTTCGGTGGGTCTCAATCGAGTATGGGGGTTTTATGTTTGATTTTGATATCTACTCCCAAGATATAGGTTGGATGCTCTTCAAACTTGGAAGGTAGCTTGAATCATTTTTTAAAAAATTTGTAAGTAATTGACCGTGACTGTCATTTCCTAATTTTAGTTTACATAATAATTGGTCACACTGCATGTTTGCATGGTTACTATAGGGATACTAGCATGCATGTATGTATTTTTAGCATGCCCCAAATCTGCAGCACAGATCTATTTTAAACTTTGTAGGGGTAACATTGGATAGTTTTTTGTCAGTCTTATTAATTAAGTCATGTTGCACCGATTTAAAATTTATTCAGTTTTGTTTGTTTGTTTGTTTTATTTTTCTTTATTTGTTAACAAATTTAAAAAATATTGTCTATGGCTAGTGGGCCCTTTGCTTTGAAGTTGCCTAGGGACCTCTGCGTGCCATTATATTGTCATTAATGCAGCGAGTGGCCTTAAATTTATTCTTTTTTTATCTTGCCAGCATAAGCTGTTGGCGAGACTAAGCATTCACATTCTATTTGTCTTTCCGTCCGTCCTTCCATCCGTCAACAAAAACCGTCAGTGACATAATGTCACTTACTACAATGGGTAGGGCTATGATGCTTGGGTAGATGATGTATAGTGATGGTCACTACAGATTTGTACCGTCACTCTCATACTTCATTGGTTACATCATGCTTGAATAAGCATTGTAGACAAACTTCAGAGTGGCATTATTTCACTAACTACACTGGTTAGGGCTTTCATGCTTGGGTAGATGATTGATAGTGATAGTCACTACAGATTTGTACAATCACTGTCATACTTCATTGGTTATGTTCGTCCATCCAACAATCAACAAAAAAATTCAGAGTGGCATTATTTCACTAACTAGACTGGGTAGGACTTTCATACTTGGGTAAATGATTTATAGTGATGATCACTGCAGATTTATACCATCACTGCCATACTTTATTGGTGATATAATGCTTGAATGAGCATTGTAGAAAAACTTGGAAGTGGCATTTTAATAACTACACTGGATAGGGCTTTCATACTTGGGTAAATGATTGATTGTGATAGTCACTACAGATTTGTACAATCACTGTCATACTTCATTGGTTATGTTTGTCCATCCAACAATCAACAAAAAAATTCAGAGTGGCATTATTTCACTAACTAGACTGGGTAGGGCTTTTATACTTGGGTAAATGATTTATAGTGATGATCACTGCAGATTTGTACCATCACTGTCATACTTTATTGGTCGCATGATGCTTGAATGAGCATTGTAGAAAAACTTGGAAGTGGCATTTTAATAACTACACTGGGTAGGGCTTTCATACTTGGGTAAATGATTCATAGTATACCTTGGATGAGTCTCCTTCAAATTTATACAATTGCTCATGCATCAGTGATTTTTGCCCTCGGCACATAAAGTCCCGGAGGGTATTGGTGTCCCCTTCCTCGTTCATCCCTCTTTTTGTCGGACCATCCATCTGTCCGTCTTGTCGATGTTACCACAATATCTCAAACAATACTTACCACAGCTTTACCAAATTTTTGTCAGAGATGTATTTTATGATGGACCAGGTTCCTATTTAAAATTAGCTTCTTCTTTGTATTTATAAACTTTTCATGAAACTTTAAAGCATTTATTTGGGGCCAGACTGAGAGGTGCACAAGGGGACAAGATTACCATAATATCTCAACAATAATCAAACACAGCTTCACCAAATTTTTGTCGGAGATGCACATTATAGTGGACCACATACCTATTGAAAACTAACTTCCACTTATTATTTTGAAACTTGTGATGAAACTTTTGAAGTATTTATTCTATGGCCGGATGAGTGACACACAGTACAGTGGTCTCTGTCACCAGGACTTGCCCGAAGAACACATCCAAACGTGCTGTTTCATAGCATAAACAAGACTATGGATGTTGTGAGTAAAGTCTTCTACTGCTAAGTCTCAACAAAATGCATAAATGGGAAAAAAGGTTGTGGGTGCCGAGGGTAATCCATTCTCTGAACCCTATTTTTTTATTTTATTTCATTTGAACTATTACTCAAGAAGTTTCTGAGATAAAACTTTGATATTGGTCAGGTATATAGTCCAATATAAGGGCTGGGAGAAGTTTGAAGATAAGTGACCTTGACCCTATATCCAAGGTCATAGAGGTATTGTTGTAAGTTTTGTATTCTGCACGGTCAATAGAAAAGTTTTTTTCCATGACAGAACATGTATATTGTACAGGATTATGGTCCTTATGCAGGGCAGGGTCAAATTTGAAAATGGATGATCCTGAGCTTAATTCAAAGGTCACAAGGCCGCTTAGGTGAACCTGGTTCCAGAGTTTAAGTTATCACTTAGCAGATGGATGACCTTGAACAAATTTCCGAGGTCACCACCAAGAGTACCACAAGTGACCTTACTTTCCACGTGATAACTAAAGATGTTTTTGTCCTAGGGCTTTCATATTGAACCGGAAAATAGCCATCTTGATCTTATTTCTAAGGTCACAGAGGTGCCACCGTAATTTTTGGTTTCTGCATGGTAAGTAGAAAGGTGTTTATGGTAGGACCTGTATATTGAGCAGGATGATAGTCTTTATCCAGAGCTCAGTCAGGATTGAAGATGGATGACCTTGACCCAATTTCCAAGGTCATAAGGTTACTGCAGCGAAATTGATTTCTGCTTCCTAACTGAAAATTCAATTTCAGACTTCAATATTTCACATGATTACAGTCCTCTATAATGGCTTGGTCAACTTAGAAGATGGATGACCTTGAACAAATTGTCAAGGTCACGACATGGTGCACAGTTGGCAAAGCTGCAACTCACTTGCCTTGCACCTCTTTGGTTCGAGTTTGATTCATGGCCCGGGAAGCAAGTGGAAAGAGTTCCTACCACTCTGACTGTGCATAGGTGGTCCAAGTTCTTTGGTTTCCTCCACCAACCAAGTAGGTAGGAAAGCACACTCCACCACCTGTGCCATGGAGAGTGATAAATATAGGCTTGGCCTGTTTCGCTATCCATGAATGGGTCTATACTATTAGGTCACCACACAACGTCCTTTTCGTGAACTTGGTTTCTCCATGATAACAAAAGACATTTAGGCCCAGGGGTATCATATTGCACAGGAATTAGGCCTCTTATAGGAGCTAGGTTAAGTTTTCAAATGGGTGACCTCAATTTAATTCCCAAGGTTACAAAGCAACATTACTGAATTCGGTTTCTGCTCAATTGCTGCAGAAGTTTTTGAGCTACAACGTTTATATTACACGTTTTCAGTCTTGTATAAGGAAAGGATCAACTTCAGTGAAGGCTGACCTTGACTTAATTTCCAAGCTCACAAAGCCACTCTTATGAATGTCATATTGCTCAAAGTTAAAGTCCTCTAGAAGGACTACATCAGGTTTGCAAATTGATGACTTTCATCCACTTCCCAATGTCATAGGTACCCAATTTTATACTATCAATGGGTAGCAAGGCTAATCATAATGATGGTGGTAGGGGGCAACTTGAAAAAAAAACATGTCTTGTTTTTCTATTTTGATGTGGTTTTTTTTTGGGGGGGGGAGCATGGGGTTGCTTTTTTTGACTTCTTGAAAAACCGTCACTCAGATTGTTGTGAAACTTGATGGAAATGTAGTTTGTGGACAGATCAAACAAAAGTGTCCAAGAGGTGATGTCACAGTGGATTCTTGATTTTATTTTCATTTTTTTTTCAAACTGGGTACATGTCAGTTAATGTACAAATTCCTCTTCATTACTTTGTACATCAATTGGGTTGCAATGGTAATTCACATTTTGCCTTTTTCTCTGAAACCACTGGCCGGATTCACTTTATGTTTGATGGAGATGTACCTTGGATAGCCTTACAGAAAACTGACTTTGATATCATTTCAAAGGTCACAGGACTTTTCAGTCTTTGTACACAAGGTCAGCTGAGCACAGGACTGGCACCAGCATCTAGTTTGAATGTTTTTTGTAAGGTATCGTGTATGTTCCCAAAGTGTAAGAAGTACAGTTGTAGTGCCCAGTTTAATTATAGAGGGTTGCACTTTTTGGAAACCAGACCACCTGGGGAAACCGGAAAATATATCTATTGCCTCTTGGTACCCAATGTTATGTTTTTGCATTCACCATGAGAAAATATGTTTGATTTTGCCTTCACAGAGTTGCTACTGTGAGTTTTTTTGTCTCATATTGTTCGTTTAACATCATGCAGTATCTTGATTCCACATGGCATTTTCCTGTAGATGTTTTGGATGCCTTATGTTGGAATTTTCCTGGAGATGTTTTGGATGCCTTATGTTGCCACTCTTTGGTCATCAATATTGCAGCCCCCCCAGCAAGTTGGGCCTGACCAGAAGGGTCAACCATTGACTTTGTGCAACACATATCCTGGCGATAAAGCCTGTCTCTCTGTGGTGAGAATTCTGCATTCACAAGAGCAACATTGTTCTCACTGCTCAGAATCCCAACTAGTGGGATCTCGTTGGAAGAGCAGATAAGGAGGCAGATGCCAAGCAGACTAGAACAGCCAAAATAACACAGGAGTCTGCCTTATGCCCCTAATCCTCTGTCTGATGTGGACAGCATTTTACTTCCCCTGCAATCTAGAAAGAAGAAGACCTGACAACTGTTTTTAGTATTTTTTTTTTTTTTTTTTTTTTTTGAGCTCAGCTGACTGACCACGAGGTAAGGAATCCATCATCCTGTCCGTGCATACAACTGCCATGCACAATTCACATTTTTTACTTCTCCAATCTGCTGACCAGATTCCCTTCAAACTTCTTTGGGATGTACCTTGGGCATGTCTTTGCAAAATCTTTAAAAATCTTCGAAATTCATCAGCCAATTGATTTGAAATTGCAAAAGAAAACTTCTGGGGACCAGTAGTCTTTAATATATTAAAAATGTTCCCCTGTTTTTGTTCCAATTTGTTATGATATGCATTTCTATGTTTTTCCTTATTTTCAAATTCATCTCCACAAGGATCAATTGATGCATATTTCTGTTTGACTCCTGTGAAAGTCAGTCAGCTTGGAAGGGTAAGCTACATGTTTTACTTTTCTAAAACCATTCTCTGGATTCACTTGAAACTTGGTGGAGATGAACATTGGCCAGGCCTCTACCAAGTCTATTCAAATGGTCACATTCCAATTATTTTGAAATTTATATATATTATTTTGTTCATTTTGTGGCAAAAATCTTAGAAAGTCATCTCCTCTGAAACTGGCCATTGGTACTTTGAAGCTGCGCAGGGACACTTCTTACCAGGAGGCCGAGAATTGCATGGTACATAGATCACCTAGACTTTATTCACAAGGTCACAGGGCCATTCAGTAAATTTAAGTACACAGCTGATAAGTTGGGAAGTACTTCTGCCTGGACTTGGATAGTTTACATGGCAGTGGTCATCTTTCAGGAATATGCTTAGACAATTATTGTACAGAAATGATCAAATTATAATGGTGTTGTTGCTCGAAATACAGTTCAGAAAATCTTGCCCATGTTCATAAATTTTAACTCCAACAATGACAGCACAATTAAATATAACAAAAGGGAGATATTCAAGAATTACCAAAAGATCAACATGCATCTTCTAATACCAATGTGATGAAATAAATTTCACTCCTGACTTGAGACATGCAGTCGTCCATAAAGGGCAACTGGTCATTTTAAACTGGTCCTCTCGACCAATGAAATATTTTTCATTAACAATAGACTTGAGATCTTTCTTAGGCCCAATAATTTAAAACACAAAATATATCACCTGCCACAGAGGTCTAAAGGCATGGCTTGCCACTTTTAGGTTCTCCTGACTTGTCAGTCAGCTGAGTTTACAGCAAGAGAAGAAAGTAGGTCTACATCCTTTTCATGATATTTGTGAATCTGGAACTTTATCATAAAACGCTGTACCTCCATTACAACCATAAGTCAGGAAAAAACAGGCCCACAGCACAATGCAGCAAATGAAGTTTTTATCAAATATAGTTCAGAAAACATTACCCATATTAATACATTTCACCAATGACAGCAAAGTTCCATACAGCAAAAAACGAGATACAAGAATTAGCAAAACATCAGCAGTCATCTTCAAATGACATTGTGAACAAATTAATATCGCTCCTGACTTGACGCAGTCAGTCACCCAGGTGGGCAACTGATTGAAACCAGTCCTTTCAATCTTTTCATTATTCTTCATTAAGAACTTTAGTTTTTAGCTCAGCTGACTTGTCCATCAGCTGAGCTTATGTTATAACTAGACATCTTTCCTCTGTCTCCTCATTGCCAATCCGTTGTCCGTCCATCGTCCATCCATCTGCCATCTGTCGTCCATCCCCTGTCCATTGTCCACAATTCACATTTATAACTTATTTACAAAGACTGTCAGCCAGATTTACTTCAAACTGGGTGGGGATGTACCTTGGGTGGGTTTCTACCAGGTTTGTTCAAATGATCACACTCCGGTGATTTTTGGATTTTAAATGAATTTTTTTGTTCTTTTTTGGACAAATCTTCTTCTGCACAACTGCTCACCCAATTGCTTTGATATTAAATAAGAACATGCCTAGGGACTCTTAGTTCTTAATTTGTTCACAAAGGTGGTGCCAAAAAAAGTTTTTATAAATTTTTGTGTGTTTTCGTTATTCCTCACTTCTTCTCCAGAACTGTCTCTCAGATTAGGTTGAAACTTTTGTGTATATGTTCCTTGTGAAAGGTCAAGCTAAAATGTTCACTACGTAGCACTGCTCTGGATTCCTGATTTTTAAAGATTTTTTTCAATTTAGGTACCAATCAGCAAACACAACTTTTCTATTGCTTACCATGCAAGTCCATGGGCATTCTAATGGTAATTCACATTTTGGATTTCTCTGAAAAAACTGTCTGTCAGATTTAGTTCAAACTTGGTTGCAATGTACCTTGGGTTTTTATATAATTTTTTTTTCAAATGGTCATGCTCCAGTAATTTTTGGATTTATTTATGATTTTTTTTCAAAACATTCCAGAAAAGTTTTAATAGGAACGATTAAAATGGGAATTTTCTTGTAATTTAAATAATTTTGGCCAGATTTAGTTCAAACCAGATGCCAAACTTGGTACCAATGTACCTTTTAATAAGTCTCTACCTATTTTGTGCAAATGGTGATGCCCAATTGATGTGTGGAGATTGACCTGATTCCCAAGGTCACAGGACAACTGACACAAAATTTACTGTTCACTTGAAAAGGAACATTTTTGGCACTTTGATTGCCAATACGTACAATGTTATTACAGTGTTTGCAAATCCGCCTAGACCAATGTTCACCCGCAGGCGAGTACCCAGATGAAAGCGATGACTCGCGCCATGTAGTGGAGGTTTCTGGAAACTTAAGAAACTTCCCTTCCCTTTTGGTAATTCCCCCTGCAATCTAGGATGGAAAAGACCCAACAAAATTATTTGTACTGATTTTTATATAATTTAGGGTGTTTTTTTTTCAAAATTTGTACTTGCAAAACAAGTAGCATTTATGTACTGCTGTTTCTAGCCTGTGTCTCAAATTGGATGTGATTTTTGACAGTCGGTCATTCAATTGCTGGAAACCTATTAAGTGCAGGTCTGTCAGGCACGATGTGATGATTGGCAAATCTCAGCTTTTTTGGGCTCAGCATCTGCTACTGGGACATGCATGCCGAGTGGATTGTGGTGAGCATTTATTCCTCCACATTGCATCCGAATATTGGGGTCAGCAGCAGATCTAGAGGCTTTTGAGCACTGGCTGGCTCGAACTGCAGACTATTCAGCTAACCCTAGAATGTGTCACATCTCCACGAGGCAAAAATGTATGGATCCTGCAAGACAATCACACAACGATGGTCCAAATTAACAAGCAAAGTGGAATCAGTTCAAAGAGATTGTTTTCCCGGACTAAAGCAGTTCTAATGTTATAGTTATAATGGAGGTAGAGGGTGTTTACAATGATGCATTGTTTAAATTAATAAGCAAGGTGGAATCAGTTCAAAGAGGTTGTTTTCCCGGACCAAAGCAGTTCTAATGTTATTGTTATGATGGAGGTAGAGTGTGTTTATAATGTTGCAGATTCATAAATATCACAAACGTTTCAGAACTTTTTGATAAATTACTTCATTGGCTATGTTGTGCTGTGGGCTGTGTTCTCCAAGTCATGGTTATAATGGGGGTAGAATGTGTTTATGATGATCCAGATTCATAAATATCAAAAAATGATGTAGGCCTACCAGGGAATGTTGGCTGATTTTGAAAATAGCTTGAGAAACAAATGTGCTGATTTTCTTTGGATTAGTCTGCTAGATTATGCACACGCTGACAGGGTCTCATATCGAAAGCTTTAGAGAAAATCAGCAGGAAATTTAAATCTGTGGATGTGGAGCTTATTTTGATGATTCTGTGGCAGGTCAAGAGGTCTTTGTTCCTGGATCTGCTGTTTTGTAGGATCTTTAGATCTTTTACATGCAACACCTGGCAGAAATAGTGTCTAGTGACCTGGCTATCAAGCTAGCAGTAGGGTGTAAATACTCTCTTGTTAATCACGTTTGCTGTTTTGTATTTCGGGGGTGATTTTGGTGAATTACACTTTTTAGTGGTAGAGTTGCCTTTCTCTGCAGTCGCAGTTACGTTTGTTTGTTTGTTTGTTTGTTTGTTTGTTTGTTTTTTTTACCTCTTCTGACTTGTCAATATGCTGAGCTTATCTACTGGGGCATTGTCTGTGGTTGTGCCATCCACCGTATATTGTCATCATTCCTCATCATCCACAATCGACATTTTTCCATTCTCAACATCTGTCGGCTAGATTCACATCAAACTTGATGGGAATGTACCTTTGGTGGGTTCCCACCAAGTTTGTTGAAATAGTCATGCTATTTTATGCTTTCATGTTCATTTTCCAAGCATGTATACCATAATTTATTATTTTGAAAACATGTATCCCTTTGATTGTCAATAGATGGTTAATTATATGTGGCATGTTTTGTAAAATATCACACACATCATTTCTTAATATCCACTTGATGTCTCATCTTTTTCAGTTTGAAATCATATTTGGAAACCTAAGATACTTCAAGGAAATTATCATTATACGTCTTTTGTGAGTAATTTTTTGTTCTTTTGCTGTGTTGGGTTAGCTTATAGAATACATTGCTGGTCAACATAATATCTGTGTGAAGAAGGAATTGTAAATTTTTTTCATCCAAGATGATTCAGGTAATCATTTGTCAACTATTGGGCGAATTCATTTCTGGATATCTCTTGCAACCATTTATTATGCTTCCATGTCATTAACTATTTACTTTATCCATTGGTGTTTCAAAAATAATGTGTTTTTTAGGTGATGTCTCTATTGTAGGGACGAAGAGTTTAACTCCTATAAAACAATATAATCTGCAACACATTCTGGCAAACTATCATGTGAGATAAATAAAACCAACAGACTGTAAGAATCTCTCTGGCAGGAATGTAAGGTTCTATGCCCTCAACAATAATGCATAGTTCCAAATAACCATAGTCTTTCTTCGCCATTGAATTTCTGGAAAAAGGAATTTGATCTTGAAAAGCAGGGAAGAATTATCACACTTATATATCTGTATACTGTAAAATTGAAACAACTTTGAGTGCCAATATTCAACATTTTTACAATGTTTTAGCATATATGTTTACCTTATATACGATCAAGTGTGACTTTCTCCTAAAAAAAAGCCTGCTCATACATGAAAGCACATGAATTATTCAGGAAGCATAATCAGACATGTACTTGCTGTATGGAGTTTTCAGAGTGTGTCAATGTAGTGTCAGTTCCATTCACTTTCAAGTGACACACTTAAAAACATTTGTTTCTGTACAACAATTGCTCAGAAACTGTATAATATCAAAACACATGAGCCCCGAGCTGGTGTTTTAATGCAGGAACAACTAGTATTAGCATGGGTATGTTTTTCGAGCATCAAATACATCCCATATCATCTGTATATAACAAAGCAAAGGCCATATTGTGCATTCAAGCTGAAAAGGGACCAATATAGATGCCATTTGAATACATTTCAAATTAATTTTCATTGATGCCATAGTGCATCACCAATGGAACATTATGGGGTATTCCTTTCATGGATCAACCCAATCAAGAAGCAATAGGATGTTGGTGCCAAGCTCATTTCTTTCATTTTGGTCACTGCACTGGGGGTAAGGAATTTCAGACTGACTCTTTTTAGTCCTAATTAGCATTCCAATTGGACTTTGGAGTACTCGTCATGATATTAACGTTTTTACTAATAACAGTGCCCTAATATGTTGTGAATGATCTGTATGGCCACTCTGTAGCATCTTCGCATGCTTCTCATAGCTGTAGATGTTATACAGGAGGCATACATACTGTGTTATCAAAGAAAAATCTTGCTGTTTTGGTGACTTTGTTCTTCAAACTATGAAAAGAAATTATGGGAGTGGAGCAGATTACAGCAACAAACTGTGCCACAAGAAATAGTCTGCAGTCAGATGATGTTCTGCCTGGTTTCCAATGGTTCAATGGGCATTAGGACCCTCCATTTTCATCAAATTCATTAAGTTTGTTTTCTAGTACGACTCAAATTCATTAAGGTTGTTTTCTAGTACGACTCTAGAATTAACTTCTGGCTCAGACACCACTTCCAGTATGATTCTAAGGGTTGAGTTCCATGTGGTTAATCTGGCCACAAGGCTACACTCGATATGACCAGACAAGCTTCAAAACTAAATTCGCCAAGCCAGCCCAGTTCCTTGGCCAGATCTAAGTCCAGATTCCATAATGATACCAGAGTTGTATAAAGCTCGCCGGACCTTGCTCAATGAGTTTATATCAAGATACACCACCTCGTCCAGAAACCATATCTGGTATAAATTTGTTGGTCAGAACTTGGTCCTGTCAGTTTTACTATTAGAAGGGACACAGGTCCAGTTTCCGTGACCTGACATAGCCTTTCCAATTACTGGTCAAACACAGAGCAGTAATAATTTAGCCCATAGTCTTGCTCAAACAGCTTAAGTAAGTTTAGCTCGGCCTGGATTGATTATTTCCTTACAGCTTCAAATCCAGTCCAGCTTTCACTTCTGCTCTTATTTTTGACAGTTGATCCAGATTTGGAATCAGAAAGAGTGTTAGTCCCATCTACCTTTATAACCTGAGCAGTGGATAGATGTTTCACCTGTTCTTGCTGTGATTGGCCCACGACAAGCTGCTGTAGGGGGCAGGTTCTATTAAGTGGCATGCTCTAGGTCCGACTGTATGTTCACTGACGATTTTCCCTCTAGGGCCTACGTAAAGAAGCTATTCCAACACAGCTAAGTCCTGTTTTTTTTGATATTCTCAGGCATTAGCACTCAGGAAACACAGGAATGAATCCTTCAAGAATGTTGTTTTAGAGCTCTACCTAACCGTCTGATCATGTTGCACATAACATCATAAAAATGGCAGAAGTAAAGCCCCTTCATCAGTGGAAATTACTACAAAAATTTAGACTCAGAGTAAGACCCTTGGGCAGTACTAGGGTGTCATTACTTTAGCACCTACTCTTCCACTTGCACTACAATTTGTCACAACATATCCCTTGGCAGGCACCTGTAGTACGTATAGCTCTATCTCCTACAGTATTGTCACAGATTGCAAGGATTTTGTCTTACTCTGGAGATTGGGGTTGGCCCATCCTTCTCTTTCTTGGGTCCTTGCCAGCTCTGTGGCCTTTCTCCAGCTTGTTAGGTATATTGGGCTCAGCATGCTCAGTGTTGCCTGTTGTGGACTTTCAAGCTGCCAACATTGTCTCCTGAAGAGAGCAAGTGAAATATGCTTTTCAGATCTTGCACCTTTAAGGAGGATTCTTTTCCATGGTACCTTGTCTACTGTCAGTTATGGACACCAAAACTAGGCTGGTTTTCCTTTTTCTTTGGTTTCGAAGAATGAGGAGTAAGAACATAAGTTTTCTCCCATGCTATACCTTCATGAGACTCTGGCTTATTGGAACATTTATCCAATGCTGCATGGATAAACTTAAATTTTCCCACATGAAAAACAACAAAGTATACAGGTCAGTCAGGCAGCAAGACAGGTTCTAGCTTGTTGTTCGTCAGGCCCAATAATTATTCTCTGGTAAAACATCGACAATTTTGGGTGTAAGTACTTAGGCAACAAGCAATCTTTCCTTAGAATCAACGTACTGATTTCCCTGCATGTAATGTTTGTTTTGAACACAAGAGAAATTATTCCCCATTAGGTGTCATTTTATACATGTGCTCTAAAAGGGTAGATCAGGAACCTCACCTATTCAGTGCAAACTGGTAAGACAAGTACAACAGTAAAACATGTAAATGTGTGCATTTCACTAGTGTGACAGAGTATGGCTTTGGTCTTACTTTTTCACGACAACCCTGTGTACATTGTCAGACAAGCCCATCTTCACCAAGCATCCGGGGGAGAAGAGTCCATATTCTTACTGCATACTACAGGAAACCACTTCCAGGCTCCTGCTCAGATTATTAAGGACATGAATGCATTGCATTTTTTCAGTCACCAGTTTTCTACTTTTGAATATGTTCACCAAACACCTCAATGAAAAAGGCGTATTCCAAGATTGACACAGTGGTTCCTAGGTCAGTTGCTCTGAGGCTGGGGAATGCAATATATCTATAAGTCTGAAAGATAAATACCTCAGCGCAACTTTTGTGGCATTTATATGAAGTTCTTTAGATTTGTCATGGAAGTGTGGACCATCAATTATGAGAATTTGTGTCCGTCTGTTCAGCGTCAGCATTAACAGGTTTGTGACCAGATTCCTATTGCTGTGACACACTATGCACACACTTCAGCAGCATAATAACCTGCACCACCACCGTCTAATTTGGGCCCTGTGTCATGAACAGCCCTTAAAGAGGGACTCTTTGCCCATGTAATACAGATCAATCCTGGCATCCCTTATAGGTTGAGAGGCCCTTCTTATGGGAACATCCCACATGGGTTGGGGTGTACATATGGATGTTTGCATAACATCAGATTGCTGCTTCTTGTAACTCGGTTGAAGTTCAAATCTTGAAAGGAAGCGTTTATCTGTGCAATCAGGCAATTTGACATGCATATGTTTTCACATCAAGCAAGGGGAAGCATATACCTACCCTGTACCCTGTCATTCTGAGAAAGAACATGCTCAGGGAGAGATGTTGAAATTCATTTTAGTGGCGTCCCGTCTGAGAAGTAGTGTAATTATCTAAATTAATAATATGAATGTTTGGATTGCAATTGAAATCGTCACAACTGTGTCAAGTCATTTCGTTCTGTTTTGTGCAGCAAATATGCAATACGAAAATTGAAGTTCAAGGCGTATAGAGATATAGATATATTTCATATGTATATATTTGATTTGGATAAGTATGTATTAGCAATAGATAACAAATTATCCAAAATTCCTCATATCTAGAATACTTTGAGAAAAAACAAGCAGGTCCTTGATTCTATATTTTACATGACAACCATTCCTTGGTATAACTTTGAAAGTTTATTAAAAGCGTGTTCCTCCTTCAGGCCAAATATGATTTTTCACTGATATTGCATTTCCTATAAGTTTGATTCGATGGACATCTTTGCAAACAGCACTGTGTATCACAAACTATGTTTGTTTATGTATCACATGGGGAATGTGGCATTTTCAAAAGTATAATTTGATCATAAAGCTTCATAACGTCCATTGCACGTGAGCCTGTTTCTTACATAAGTGAGTCTCCACATTTTGACTTATGACCCATCTAAAAAAATTATAAGGAAATGAAAGAAAAACCATTGCATTTCAAAATTTGCCCTGTGTGTTAAGACAAGGGGGCCATATTCGCGTCTTTGCATTATAGTTTTTTTGAAAAACAGTTAAAGTTGCAAATCAGTTGTAATAGTGACAACATTATTTAATTTCCATGGACCGAAACTGTATTGCATTTGACAATCTAGGTTGAAATATCGTTTGACTTAGGAAGAGTGACCATTTTTCATCATTGCTATGCAGAGAGGGCAGTGTGGCTGCAGAATTCAAAGTGGTATTCACCAAAGAACTGGAAAATTCACAAATCGGTGCAGCGGCAAATGCGTTGTTCAAAGCAGTTTCTTCTGGCTCTCTACAACTCGGCAGCATAACTTACGAGATGGCGCAAAATCCTATAGTATTTTTTAACAGAAACGGCACTAATGGAACAGAACCAGGTTTGTTTAAGTTAAACATAAGTGCGGAAATTATATAAGACTGAACTCACAAAGCTTTTTCATGTACTCATTTTCAATACATTTTTGTTTTCGAAATGTTCAATCCGTAATTCATTTGAACACAATCATTTTGCTACGAAATTTAGTACAAGTAACCCTTACTATGTAGCGGCATGATCCTGTTTCAATTGGATAATTTTTCATGTTTAAATACCTGCTAATTTATACGTATAGTTGTACACATTTGTAGTATATATAGGTCTCTCCATATGTTCACTTTCGACAATATGTTTGTAAGGTATGTGATGTACACAGGAACCATTTTAGGATAACAAGTCTGTTTTCAGTTGTGATGAATACAGCATGTGACATCTACAATAATGCAAAACTTTGCGGTTCTGAGGGAACATGCATTAATGATCGTGAAAAGACAGCCAGATGTATGTAAGTGACAACATTAAATGCCATACAATACCGTTTGACTAATCCTGTCTCTGAGGAGCAGGCAAAACTAGCTCGCATGTGATACAGGCCATGGTTTTGCATATTTACACGTTTAGATAGATGGAAGCAAATTATAATCTTTGTAAGGCTAAGCTGCTAATTCATGACTCATAATGATATTCACCAGCGAGCCTTTAAAAGTATAATTCATGTGATTTTAAAGCCAGAAAAAAGCAGATTCAATATGTTGGGCCAGTTCAAGTTAAAGTATCCATGGGCCAAAAGAAATACAGAACAGGTAATTTGAGATTAACATCTACACATCTAAGATGTAAAAGGGAAAGTTACAGCATTATTGACAAACATGAGTTTTATTCTCTTACTTTCAGCTGTTCTGTTGGCTTTAAGGGAGAATTTTGTAACCAGAAAAAAGACGACCTTGCATTGATTATGCCTTTGGCCGTGTTGGGTGCATTTTTCGCCATTCTGTTGATAGTGATGATAGTTCTATTGTTCAAGCAAGGAAATCTGGGAAAAGGACACAGCCAGTTCAAAAATCGGTATGTAGTTGCCCTATTTTGTACATGCAAGAATTTGGGTCATGTAGTTCGTTTCATTTTCTTCACTTTTTTGTCACAAAGTTCCGCAGAGTTGCTATGAATCAGTTTTAAATATCTAATCTCACTGTCTTTGTGGTTTTACCAGTCCAGATGACTACTAGCTGTGCTAAAATGAACAAGGGTAATTCATCCTTTATCCATCTGATGTCAGAGTTATTTATTCTTCATTTAAAAATCCATGAGCTGGATCCTCTTCAAACTCCGCGAGGATGTGGCCTGGGCATATGCCACTATGTTTGTTCCATATATCAGGCTCTTGGGGCCTTTGGATATTTTATTAGCTCAGCTGACCTGTCAGTCAGCTGGGCATATTGGAGGTTGATCCACTTTATATATCAACATCATTGTCAAGTATCCACAATATCTAATGTTTGATCTCTCAAAAAATTGTTGGTTAAAAGTACAAACTTGATGGTTATGTACCTTGTGTGGATTTCTACCTGCTTTGTTCAATACATATGCCCCAGTGATGCCTGAATTTCATAATGAATTTGTGTTCACTTGGAGCAAAGTCTTTTGGATTTATACCCTCAAAATCACTGAATGATTCCAAACTGCGTGATAAATGATTTCATTAACAAGCACTGTATAATTTGATCCTCCTTCTTGGGTACCATTTATGTCCTGCAAATTTAAAACCTTTATTAGTTTCATCATGGTGGGAATGTACCTTAAATTGGCTTTACTCTATAAACTTGGGTCGTGCAATTCTTCAAATTATATTTGTGGTTATTTGTGTTTGGTTGGTCAGTTGAGCTATTTCATTGGTGGTAGACTGACATTTCTATGGTCAAGCTTGTAGGTCTCATAAAATCTATGCTGACCATAAACCTTCACCCGAATAAAGAAAAAGGGTTTCAAAAATTGTTATTTCAGCTCTTCAATTTTTGGTTCAACTGATTTGTGTGAGCAGAGCATATATAGGGTAGTCAGTCGTCCATTGTCCTTCCATGAGCAATTTATATGTTTACCATTTTTCTACAAACCTGTCAGCCAGATCCACGTCAAACTTGGTTGGGATCTTATTTGGGTAGGTTTCTGTTACAATTGTTCAAATGGTCAGACTGCAATGCGTTTTTTCTTTGTTTTATAATTTTTGGCAAAACCTGGGACACTTTTAACTTAATATGTTCACCACATGTCGCCACAAAGCTATGTTTGCTCTTTTCCTAAAGTTTCATGTGCTCTTGCTATTTTTGGTGTTTCTAATACTATTATCATGCTTAAACATGACGAAAATATACCTTGTGGAAAGGGATAAAAAAAGCTGTTTACTAGGTGGTGAAGCTCTGGATCTCCGAGTTTAAACAATTTTTTTTTCAATTCAGGTACTTACTGCTCCATGCATACGTTCTTATTGATGACAGTGTAACTCAGTAGAGATTTGATTTGTAATATATATTTTTGACTTCTTCAAAACATCCGTCAGATTTACGTCAAACTTGGTGGAGAGGTTCTTTAAGTGGGGTTTTACTTAGTTTCAGTAAATGGTAAACTCTCCAGTTATTATTGAATTTTTATGATACGTTAAGCTGTGCACAGAGCATATGGTATCTATTTGTGTTTGCGGTCAATCTGTCAGGCCGGCCATCTCCCCATTATACCTTTTACCTTTTTGCCGTCTACCAATAAGCCATTACATGAAGGATTTGGTTTTGCATATGGATGTTTCACAGGTAGTCCTCTGCCAAGCTTACAAAAGAGTTAATGATGCAATAGCTTTTCTATATGTATGATTTGTTTTTTGAAAAAGGTCTAACCTTCTTCTTGAGAACAACTTGGCCAATTGGTTTAGATTGCATGCACAGGAGAAAACATTTTGGCTATGCAGTGGTGCGCCATTTAAATTTGCTGTTAAAGAATATTTATATGTTACAGAATCTTTGACTTATCCCCTCTAACGGTTGTCTGAAATTTTATCAGCATGTAATTTAATTTAACATAATGCATTTTTGCAACACTGGAGATGATCTCATAAGTTTTGAAGAAATTTTGGGATATCACACTTTGGTACCATATGTTGATGAGCGCTATCATTGTGCATGCCCTGGACAATAGAACTATTGTCAAACCAGTCGCATGGAATGTTTTTATTTTACAGACACATGTACCTCAGGTACGTCTCTACTATGTTTGAAAAGGAAGTAATGATGCAATATATTTTCCATTTTTACAAATTTACAAAATTTTATGTCTTTTTGTCAAAAACTACTTGGCTTTTATATTGTACACAAGATCATCTAGGGGACCTGTTTCCTATTTTCGGCAGCGGGTTGCGCTGTACTTTTTGCTCCAATGTTTTAAGAACTTTTGTGAAATAAGGCTGTTTAAACTTCTCTGGTTGAAAGGCCTAACAGGAATATTTGAAATTCTATCAATATAGTTTGACTAATAATAACAATAATGAAACTTTCATACAAAAATGTTTAGGATGTGATAAGTCTTGCCAAAGTTTCCAGAAATCCTTTTTTTTATGTATTGGTAAGGGCTTCCACTCTACAAGGATATAGCAGCAAGACAGTGTCTCATGTATTGAATTGTTGTGAAACTGTTGTACTTAATGCTTTGCTTTTGCCCATTCATGTAGATGAACCCCTGGTAGACCTTCATCAAATTTGTCTAGAAGATGACGATAAATTATTATGTATCATCTGAAAAGGGATGCATATATGGTGTTCAGCGGAACTTTTTCCTTCGTTTTTTTTTTGGGGGGGGGGGGCGGGGGTGGTTTACGAATATGACATATTCGATTGCCTTGACAATGGTGGATCCATAATTTTCATTAAATGTAAAGAGGAAAGTACCTATGGCGTTTCTTTATGGCGTCTGTAATTTTGACCTTGAGTGCCATTAAATGTCAAACTGACAGATTTACGTATATTTGGTAATATCAAACTATAGGTGCATTATTAGCAGGCACTAATACGGTACATATAATGAGCAGTAAAAGCTGTACCTGTAGAAGTACAGATAGCAGGCAACAGAGCACAAGATAATCATGGTCCCTCTGAGGGTTTTCGGGGTCTATTTTCTTGGCAGTGTTAAAAAGTGTTTTTCTAAAAATGGTTTAGCTAATTGCTTTGAAATTACGTGGCCACAGCTTTTGTTGACACCTAAAATCTTAATATATTCAGCAGGTGCCATTGCAATTCTTTTTCATTTTATTAATGGTGGATCCTAGGCCCAAGGGCACCATTAAGCAATAATTTGAAAATTGCCTGCGGAGTGTCTTTTGGTTCCTACCCTCGGCACATAAAGTGTCGGAAGGTATTGTTGTTCCCTTCATCGTCCATTCGGCTGCCCTTTCGTCCGTCCGTCTTGATCATGTTTCCGCAATATCTCAAAAAATATTCACCGTAGCCTCTACCAAATTTTTGTCACAGAAGGACCTTATAATGGATCAGGTTCCTATTGAAAACCAGCTTCCTCTGATAATTTTAAAATTTTTATGAAACTTTTAATGTTTGAGGTCAACCCTGACAATGCTACCGTGATATCTCAAAAACATTGACCGCAGCTTTACCATCTTATGATGGACCAGTACGCTATTTAAAACCAGCTTCCTCTGATTGTTTTTAATTTTTTTATGAAATTGATATATTGATTTCAAAGCTGCCTGAGGAGCGTCAACCCTGCCGTTACCGCCATATCTCAAAAAATACTGACCACAGCTTTACCAAATTTTTGTCAGAGATGTATCCTATGATGGACCAGAACTCTATTTAAAACCAGCTTCCTTTGATTATATTGAAACTTTCTATGAATATTTTAATGTAATAATTTGAAGGCCGTCTGAGTGGCGTCAACCCTGACGATCTTACGGGGATATCTCCAAAAAATGCTGACCACAGCTTGACCACATTTTTGTCAAAGATGCATCTCATAATGGACCAGGTTCCTATTTAAAACCAGGTTCCTCTTTGTAATTATCAAGTTTTTGTGAAACTTGAAAGTGTTTATTAGGAGGCCGTCTGAGTGGTGCACAAGGGGACAACGTCACCATAATATCTCAACAGTGATCAAACACAGCTTCACCAATTTATTTTTCGGAGATGCACATTATAGTGGACCACATTCGTATTGAAAACCAGCTTCCTCTTATTATTTTGAAACTTGTTATGAAACTTGTGAAGTATTTATTCGATGGCCGTCTGAGTAACACACAGTACAGTTGTTTCTGTCACCAGAACATGCCCCAAGAACACATCCAAAATTGCTCTTTCATCTCATAGACGACAATGTGAAAATTGTAAGTGAAGTATTCTTCTGCGAAGTCTCAAATAAAAAATACAGAATTGAGGGAAAAAAGATTGTGGGCGCCGAGGGTAATCCGGTCTCTGAACGCTATTTTTGCTGATTTTGACCCTGAGTGGCGTTGAAAGGTCGAACAGACAAGATCGCTTATAGCTTGAGACCATTGGGTCCGCTCGCATTTCATCTGACAATAATATTAGCGTATATGTTGGCAGCAGTGGATTGGGTAACCTTTCACATACAAAGAATGATACCTGAACGATATTAGTGAAGACTGATATCGCATACAGTGATGATGATATTAAGCAAAGATGACCTTCAAATTATTCCGAATGTCACAGTACTAATTCAGTCTGTTCATCTAAGATCCGCTGAGCATGGGACTTTCACTGTCCTCTATTTACAAATTACATGTTGCTTCGTAAGAGTGTACAGGTGAATGGCGCGTGGCAGAATGCAGGAGAATACACTTATCTTTTTCGGTTTTTACCAAATTTTTGTACTGTTAACAAGTCATGATTTGACGGTATTCTCGTTTTGTAAATTTTATTGTTGATGTAGGGAATAATGTGATTGTGCTTTCTTCTTGGAAATCATTGGTTGAATTGCTTGTAAATTGCGTGGAAATACCCCGACCACTAAGAGAATTTATGTTCAACCTTTTTGCGCTGAAGCCTTTAAAATTCTATTTTCTGTTGTTATTTATAAGGTGTACCTTAACATTTGTTCCATCGAAATGTCAGTGAAGTTGCATTGCTTTCATATTCTAGTTCTTAACTCTGCTTGTTTCGATCATTACTGCCCAGTTACAATTTACGACTTTTTATGTGCTATGTAATACGTCCTGCGCAGTTCAGCAGGATGATACGGAAATACAGGAACATGGATGTTGGGCAAAATTTAAATGCTTCTCTGAATCTGTTCAGTTGAGTACTATGAATTTAAACAGGGCATATCTGACGGCCCCTATTTTAATGTTCTTCGGGATGGCCTTGACTGAATTCCCAACGCCACAGATCAATTATATTTGTGTCTTTTTGCCCAGAACCACTTCATAGTAGTCAATATCCTATTCCGCAGTCCGAACTCTTTACTCTCCATAAGCTAACCTGTCCCTGTCTAACCTACATACATATGGAATTACTGTTTTCCATATTGCACACGTTCCTCTGTAAAATTTTGACATAGGCTGTATCAGCCCGAATAAATTAAAGGGTCTTCAGCGGGTAACTACTCAACATGTTTCGGAGCCTTTTACCCGTTGTTAATCAGCTCAGCTGTTGTTGATACCTGTTTAGATGGAATTTTATTGTGGGCTACTGTTAGGGGCAGGTACGTTTTTCATTTGAGTTAACTTTAAGGTCTCAGTGTAACTTCGAATTTTCTTTCAGAATAATGTAGTTCTGGAAATTTTCGCGTGTCGTTATTTCGTTAAAATGGCATTTTTGCAAAATTGGAAACTTTTCGACCATTCAGAGGCAGCGCGAAATTAAAAGTGCAAGTGGAATTTTTGCGGAAACCATAGTCCTTCAGGCGAGAATCGCCAGAAATGTTTGAGATTACTGAACCTGCCCCGTTGCCCACGCGGAATATCACTGGTCGACAACTGATACAATGCTTTGGCTTGTTGACAATGTAATAATACCATTCGTGAAATTAGTGTCACCAACTGCCACAGTCTGAACATGATTAAATTATGCATCAATTTGGTGTTTTCGCCATACATCGATCACAAGCGATGTGGGACAAGCTGGATAATGAAAACATGGGCCACTTGTTTATATATTTTTATGGAATATTGGTGTTTTACTTACTATTTGCGTCTCTACTGCTCACGGTGAGACTGCTTACGGTTGATCTTGACCTGTTTGGCCTGCATACTATGCGCATGCAAATTCGCCTGATCAGAGGACAACTACATGTATACTCTAAGCGCCTGAAAGCTACAAATACTATGTTTGTGAGCTGAGGTATATAACATGGAATCAACCTGCTTAATCGTGTAGGATTAAATTAGTGGTGTTCTCTTTCACAGACTTTTTAATTTATAGGATGCCATGGATATGTACAAACAACAAACCTCCGATTATCTAAAACAACCAGATCGACTGATAATGATTTGAAGCAATCAAATGCTACTGTACTGTGATAACTTAGTCTTTTCTGTGTACATTACACATTTTCGTTTGAATTTTAAATAAGTACCATGTGTACAGTTTCTTGTAGGAAGATTCAGTCCAGTTTCATATGTACATCCTCTCGTGTCAGGTTTTACAAGCTGTATTTTTAGATATTCTGGTTTTGCTGGAAAGGAACAAGTGTACTTGCGTAAAAATCAATGTGGGCATTTTTGTTTCATTTTGAGTATGCTTCAAACTCATCTAAAACACACTATTGGTGACACTAGGGTATAGGCCTATGTATGTTGTTTTTTATGCTGCCACGTGCATACAAACATTGAAAATGGGTTATTTTGGCATAACAATAGGTATGCATCGTCCGAATCCAGCGAAGAGGAGCAACAGCACAGGAACTGGGGACTCAGTAAGCATTATGCACGCTTCCATGGACAATGGCGGCCAACCACCTGGACAGCTGGAGGATGGGATTCAAGGGTACCCGTATTCCGCAGCTCATACCCCAGATCTCAACAACGCCCACAAGGTCGAGATGAAATGAACTGGCGAGAGAATAACTAAAATAAAAGACGTGCTTACACACCTTCAAATAATCGTTATTAAATGCCTTACAAAACCCTTTGAAGGAGTTGTAACGTAAAGCATTTGGCGACAGTTGTCTGAGTAGGCGAAAAGTTGAGAACTTAAAATTTGATTTTACTTATCGTCAAATGTAAAAAGCTAACTTTTTTTTATAAATCTTCGAAAATAATTTGTAGGTTGTGCATTTATATCTTTCTCTTTGTATGTATTTACTGGGAAACTGCCGGATCTTCTTGACCCAGCAACGTTCGGTCCATATCGCTTGGTCAAAAATGAGAAGCGCATATATCCATTTACCCACATTCCCATTCTTTAAAAAGCATAGTTTACTGGGATGGATATGTGTGAATGCAACTATCAACACAGTTGACAAGACATGGGCTGGAAAAAAGTATAATATAGTACATTATCCTAGAATCGGGGACTTGAGTCCACCACCGTTACTAGAATAAAAGAAAATGTATTTTTTGTTTTGCTCACTGAATAGCGGTGTCTTGAACCAGCAACCTTTGGCACCTGTGTAAGTGGCCAAACATGGAAAACATACTTAATTGCTACGTACGCATTCTTTAAAAAGAGTGGTTCAGTGGGCCAGATGTATGTGAATGCCAAAACTAAAAATGCTTCGCCTTATATGGGCAGGACAAAATACTGTAAACAGCATCATCCCAGATTTTATAAAAGAAAAGTAAACTTGACGAGTGCTGAGTGGCAAGCCCGTACTTGCAAAATTCCGATCGGTTTCGTACACAACGTAACTCGTTAGGGATTGAAGATAACGCCCATTGTGACTGCATTATAAACTGAAGGGTAAGAAGTTACATTGCTATATCCATGAAAGAAGGCAAAACATATTGTCACGTGTAAAACATATTATCGCACAGTTTCTCACAGACATTTATTCGTAAAACAGCTCTAAGAAATGTACATTGACCCTGTTTGAATGGAGACCGGTGTGTAATTAGATGACCTGGGTCATCGGAGTTCAGTTGAATGAACTAGGTTCAGTATTGATGGCTAGAAAACGAATTGCACGGTACGTTAACTTGCTTACGTCAGAATTTGGCATCAAAATCCACCAGCACAAAGTAAACCCCGGAAAGTACATACACATGTTTATGCCTCTTTTATATACGATGTGTGACAGCAGCCAATTCACTGAACTATTCAAGTGGCACTCATAGCTGTATGCGTCTTCATTTTTTCAACATTACAAATATAAAAATCAAGAACATTTCCAAATTATCAATTAAGTTGTTCTTTCCATAGTTTGCAAATCCAAAATAACTATGAGTATGCACTTTCTCTTTTACAGTCTCGTGTACTGCATTTAAAATATAAATAACTTTATGTCTTAAACATTTTCTTGGAAAACCATGTTGAGTACGTGTTATATACAAGCCCTTTCTTGGCGTGTCATGTTCATGTGCTTGAGGGGGGGGGGCTTACTAGGAATTGTATTAAAGTAAGCAGAAATCCGACCATTTTCATATTGAAGTTAAAAATTTAAGACTGGTAATGTATATGCATTTTATATTCGGAACGAGCGGGACTCGAACCTGCAACCTTAGGCACCAGTCGCCGAGGTACAATGGGAAACGCACATATCCGCTAGACCAAATCCCCATTCTTAAAAAGAATGGTTAAATGGAGGTAGTTATGTGCAGGTGCCATATCAACACCGTTATGCAGTATAAGTCTTTATAAGTAATGGTCTCATTATTAATTATGAAAGGATCAGGAAAACTGTTTTTCGTTTTAATAAAATTATCTTTTGGGTTTTAATTACTCGGATATGTTTTTTGAGATGCTGTTATAGGTGCTAAAGTTTATGAGCCGTGTTTCATAATCCTGATTATCGCGGAGAATTTCCTTCAAATACTTATAAAGTCTGTCTCCAGGGGCCATATTTTGCTACTTTTTCTCACTTGATTTCAGAAATATCCAAACATAAAAAGAAGGGAAAATGATCAGAAATGTTTGATATTATTTCTCCAGAATTTGATTGAGTTAAATTATTATTCATTGATTTATTGATTTCAGAAGAACATTTTCAATAATTGTTCCCCCCCCCCCCAAGAGACCCTAGTTGGTAAAGTGGTTTGCAGGAGAAAACTCGATGTTATAGTATCGTAAATTCGACCAAAAACAGATCTTTTGGTGTACTTTTACCAGATCTACTAAAGCCACTGGCTATAACTACTTCATGTTTCTGTGTTTCTTTTAAGTCTGAAGAACTGAAAAAACAAATTAATAAATCTGTCGTGATTATTGTTTATGTCGCCTGGTGGTCTGTGTATGTTGACCCGTATTATTTTAACACTATCATTGATTACCCCTTCGACAAACTGACCTTCATATATTTCGGACCGTCCATGGGGCAAATGGTTCTAGATACAAGTAACATCAAACAGGATAGTGCGTTTGCCAGAATTTGTTTAAACTTTCGAATGGAAATTAACTTTGGGATGTACCACCGAATGTTAAGCATCTGTGATTTTGAATGGGAAAAATAAAATGTTTTATACATGTAACTGGGTGACTTGTTGTGAAGAATATTGAATAGGAAACGGCACTTGTATATCCAACTTTTTCCTAACGTCCGCTTTCCAAGTGAGTTTAAAGCTCGTGCGTGGGTGCACACCATGGTACAACCATAATCATTCTAGCGGCCCTTTGCTCAATTTGAGCAAGGGGTCAGCACGACTTTTTGTAGCATTGGTTCGAACATAAAATTCATAATCAAAAGTGGGAAACACTAATGAATTACCGAGAATGTTTCTATGTGTGACAGACAAATGCCTTGAAATTATATTTACCAAGTGTAATATTGACCTAACTTTAGCAGCAATTTTACAAGTGTGCAGTTTAATAGTTACGGTTCACTCCAGCCAGATACCAATATATTTAAAAGATTAAACGTTTTTAATTTTTGCGGTTGCCTAACTTTAAACCTTAAGATTCTGCATTTTGTAGCTTGCTACTATTCCCGAAAAAGCGAACTTTTGGTTTTGTTAACATGTAGGATCAGGCGGTTTCTCATCATCCTATATGAAACATCATGTAGATCTTAAGTGAGGATCTTTCATACCTCAAACAACTCCCCGTCACTGCACAATAGAGTTGCATCATCTGCATATAGCACAGTTCTATAGTGGCTAGTGAAATTGGGCAAGCCATTCATATGAAGAAAGAACAATAGCAGTGCCAGTATAGAGCCTCGGTGGAGAACAAAGCATATTGGTTGTATATTTGACAGACAGTGGTAGAAATACTGCTTTGATACGTCCGGAGATATAGGTTATAATTTAAACCATGTATGCTGAGTTCCGTCTAAACCTTCCAGATAATCTATCAAGAAAAATTGTATGGTTGACACTATCGACACTGAACGTCTTTTTCAGGTCGAGAAATAGAACACCGGCACAGTTTTCTTTATCTATTTGTTAGAGGATTGTGCCTGTTACCTACATGATAAAGGCGCCTTAGAAAAATGGGGCCGAAATTCATATTTCTATAGGTGACAAGCTGATGTACATGGATGGAATTGTACAACTGGTTACGGACGGCTCTTTTTAGCAGTTTGAAACTACAAGGAGAATCGAAATGAGCCAATAGTTGCTGGTGTCCTCATTTCTATGTCGTGGACTTCCTTTGCCCTTTCTTCACTTAGAATGGACCTTACCACTGGTCAGTGAGATATTTAATAAAGGGGTGATGGAGCAATGTATGCAGAGGAAACCTTGAGTAGCCAAGAGTTTATTCAGTCTACACCTGTTACTTTGGCTTTAAACAACAGAGCTCTTTTTGGACGAAATCCAGGGAAGTAGTCTGTAAGTGGAAACTATTTTCAGTTCAATTTCCAATTGAAAGGAAACTGGAGTAGACTGAGAAAACGTTTGATCCAGTTTGGTACCAATTTGAATAAAACAATTCGTCAAAATGAATTGCGATATTTTGAGCTGCCGTTAATTGATGATTGTCATCAGTTATTTAGATAGCTTACGGTTTCATATGAACGTTTGTGGATACCGAGCGTACTTTTTTCCACGATTCCGTCTCTATATCGTGTGAATACCTCTAATCCCTCTAACTACTGTAAATGTTCTAGGGACACAGTGTACTATACTTTAGTCTCTGTAAATGCCAATATATGGGGGGGGGGGTATTGTTGAACTGCGAGTCTGATATCTATTTTCCCTGTCAGTCCGCTTTTCATTAAATGAGCCATCTTCAGCCCACACATGTTTATAGTTTGAATAATTTAACATTGGCTATGTCAGTATCATTTAAAGGCTATTCTTTATTACTGTGTCTGCTGTATTACAATTGCCCAAATAAGCAAGACAGTTCCGATTTTTCAATGAAATCTAAGAAAGTCAATATTCCATACTTGCCTGTATGGGGACTTGTTTCTACGTGTAATTCTTGGGAGTGCTGCAAGTCAGGTTGAAATTCCCTATCCTTATGGGGTAAATATTTTATTTCTGTGATTGCTTCAGAGTAATTACAGCTTGTTGTTTAAAGGCAGTAAGAAGTGTTCTGACCATCAGGTGGCTAATGAAGTGCCAATCATACGGCAAGAGGTCAGGCAGACTACATGAACGTAAATCCGCCCAGGATTTCTAAAACACCTCAGCCACTGCTGGCGTAGCCTGACCAGGTTTGCAAGGAGAAAAGAAACATCTCATTGTCACATAACCCCTCTGTATGATGACATCACAAGTATGAGGCCCACCCACTAGTTAAAAGTGGCCAAATTTTCCCTTGGTGGCCAGAGCACTGCTTATTACCTTTAAATGATGTATTCGGGTAAAATCAAGGGAATTGGTATAAAATCTATCTTAATTCCGTAAAAATAATCAGCCTACAAAATACGTTTCTACTTCGGTGTGTGACCTAGTGTTGTGAAAATTTCATGTATTGCTGGAACTGTCTGAATTTCCACAACACAGCATCTGATTACATAATTAAGGAATCTGATCTGTGGAAACAGTATCCACTTATTAATTATTGAACATATACAAATCGTATTCATCTGAGTGATATTACACATTAATTGTTCCTGTATTTGTATACAATATTTTGCTCACAATTTTAGGTCTAAAACTATAGGAAGTGGTATTGTGCACCAACACTAGAGATGGCACCTTTATTTCAATCGTTGACCATCTTTCTGGGAGGCGTCGGATCTTTTATTATGGATAATTTGATACAAACTAAAATATGTGATATTAATATTCATTCGATCAGGTAACCCCTTTAATGCAAGGCTTGGAATGCTTTTTCCTTTGACCCCATTCAACATAATAAGTGGCAAATAAGTCCCATGACGCCAGGTTTTGGTCTGTACTGCTTACCGACAAAATATGCTACTTAAAGCGCCCTGCTTGTAATGAGAAGACACAATTTGTCCATACGTGGAGTTTGCTCTCATGGGATAGGTTTGGAGAAGCAAAAGAGATGAAATATTTGCAAAGAACAGGGAATATACGTCTTTGGCTTCAGAGAAATTTTTAAACGGTTTAGATTATTAATTGGCAAGGCAAAGTATGTGCACATAAAGAATAGAATGAATTACAAGTCATTCACAGATTCACCTGTAAAGCAAGACATTGTGAAACTAGAATGCGTTCACCAGATGTCATTAATATATATCTATCTCTGGAACTTTCATTATTCCACCAACCAATATGGTTTGATAGTGCTATGCCTGATATTCACATTGGCTGCCCAACGATCACCACCTGAGCGTAATGACTTTTTGGACACCGAACCGAACCTTTTGCAATCAGACATGGATAATTTTGTTGACTAAACTGTATTGTCTGATTAAAAATATATATACAAATATTCGCCACCCATTCATTACTTTATCATGCCATATGATTTGTGCAGCTGATATCATTGTATGTTGAAACTTCTCTATCATACTTGACATTTTATGTTAAAGAATTGCACAGAGGTAATACTACGTACAAATAGTATCAATGTTATCAGCGTATCAATCTGACAGTTCCTCTAAACACTGATTTAACTTCAATATTGAGTTTACATAATATAAATGTATAACACTAATATAAATACATCACACTAAGAAACCGCTTCATCGCATTTTGATAAGCAATACGTTGAAAGACAGACAATTTCAAACACTGCAAAAAGTCACATGGTGTTCCGTGTCCCTGCATCTGCCCTTCAGCAAGCACCCAAAATGCACCTGTCAGAACAGCGGTTTCACATAGATTTGCAGATTAGGAGGTCAGAAAAATCTTTCAATAACAGTGCACAGCACTTTGTATTAACGTACAAATTGATCACTTTATCTTATTTTCACAGAGCGGGAGTAACACACATGCCATGTCAGTCATGAATGACAATTCCATGGAGATACCGACACTTTAAAAAATATATTTCAGATGTACAAACAAAAAAGCACAAAAAGCAAAACAAACAAACAAAAAGAACAAAAACGACAAAAACTAGCAATGCTGGTTAATCAGGGAATTGGAAATCAGTTTTGTCCCAAAAGCCAAACAGAAAATGTTTCCCTTTACATATTTTTGATTATTACACAGTTTTTCAACAAAAGGCCGAAAGACATGCATTTGCCATAAAAGGTCCAGTTAAAAGTAGGTAACGGTAGGGGAAGCAGTGACACTTCCATGCAGACTATAGATTTAAATGTTGTTTATTAAGAAAAAAAATGGCTTGTTGTTGATAATAAATGTCAGTTATGTTAAGAATATTGTATGCCCTTGTGTACAAAGCCAGTACTTAGACATATGGTATGTTCCACGAGACCTGGAAGCATTATTCCATGGCCCATTACGGCACATCCAGAAAGAGCCATGCCAAGATATTAAAGACCAGGGCAACCACTTGCTATTGTTTGTCGGCCCTACCAGCACATCAAGTATCCAAAGGTGAGCCCAATACGATGAAAAGTATTCACCACAATCTGTCATTTGTGTCAGATTACTTTGCCTCTGAATCGTGACTTTACACTTTTTATTATATTTAAGAGTCCATGTTATCCGTGTTTGTGGATAGCTCCACATAAGTGAGAACCAATACAACATACCATAGGATACTAATGCATACATCCAGTGGGAACTTTGGTCATTCACAAGGGGCAGCTTAACCCAATAAATTTGAGTATCTCGCCTCGTAAAGGTTAAATACGCACATGCTTGTAATAACCACTACAACAGCTCTACCGGGTATGTGGTGGCAGTCCCAGCCTTTCAAAAGATATTCAAAGTTGGTTGAGTTTTACTTTGCTCTGAGTCAAGCTTGCCATCTCCCGAGATGCCTTTTGATGTGAAAATGTACATTAGAACACAAAAATTTAGCAATTTAGTGAACTGGGGTAGCCACAACCCATTCAAAATAGAAGGTCTGTTCTACCTGATAGGCCCAATTGGCAGTTACATTTTATTTTGAAAGTGCTCTGTTCAATTAACGAAACAACCAATGACAAATAAAGTCAGTCACGTTATTCAGTTGTTGACTGTCCTATGATTAAGCCCAGTTGTTAGTCAATGGACTTGGTGCACTATAGTGAGAGGGAGGGCAAGGGTATTTTCGTGACTCGTGACCCTATCTTTTTATTTTCCGTGATCTGTGAAACAATAAAATTAATTTTCGGGATTCGTGATAAAGCCATTGCTCGTGAATCGTGAATATGCATATGAGCTGAATAATTTTTCCTGTGAACTGTGAAAACATTTTTTTCCTGTGGACTGTGATCGAGACCCCCCTTCCCCCTTGCCCCTCCCCCCCCCCCCCCTAGTGATACTGCCGGGTGTGCGCAAAAGGTCAGCAACACTGTTCCATTCTGTCATCAGTAATGCAGCCAAAGCGTGTATGCCCTGCAGGGCCAATCATGTTAAAGAGTGTGAATTGCTTGTGGTTAGGACTTTGGGGCCGGGATTTGTACCACCTTTTGCCCATTCAAATATGTCTGGACAAAGTGCAACTGGCCTATTCACGACTTACTTTGGAAGCATGTGATAATCCTAAGCTATGATGCACAACAGACTGGATCAAAGAACCACCGTGGTATTTGAAATAAACCACAGCCCAATTGTGGTGGGTCCATAATGACCAGTATATTCCAGTCCACAGACTTGACTTAAAGGCCGGGATCTGCTGCCACCAAAAACCCACCAGTCAGCAATTAAGCCATATATGGTACAGCCTAACGGCTACTTGACCACAGGGAACCTGGCTGTAACCAATGGCTGGGCAGACATACCAAGCTGCATTGATAACCAGTATGCACATAGCTACTTATTTGAAGAATGTGAGGGCATATACAATAAATACATTGTGGGTTTGTTGTTATTTTGTTTAAACTTCTTTTAACGTGAAGTATTTGTATGTAAGGCCAACAAACATTGTAATAATATATCTAACCCCCTACATTTTTTTTATTTGTTGGATTCGTCCAAGTTCCCTGGCAGGAGTGTTTCAAATACAAGATACAATTTAGTACTTGTAATCAAATCTGTATAATGTTCCTATCATCAGTGACATTGCGTCCAGATGACCCCACCACAGAGACATGCTCATATAGAGGCAAAGGGTAAACTGGGGTGTAATAGGGTGGGCAGAAAATGAAGGTTTCATAAATATATGATTGAGTCCATTTTCTTGAGATAAGGCAAATGATAGTTTTATTTTTAAGGGTCTGCCCCATAGGGGGAAGGTATGTCCAGTTTCTCATTTAGAATAAGTGTTTTGCATTATTCAAAACTAGAAATATACTTCAGAACCATGAACATCTTGCTATGATTGCATTAAGGATGAATGCCTGTGGTAATATTTAAAAAAAATTGGTTTTGTTTGGGTCACGTTCTATGCCTTTTGTCCTTCAGGTCGGCATTGACACACGAAGGCAGCTGTCATAAATCAGGATGTCAACAGGGGTACAAGAGGGATTCATATAGGGCTCCGCGCTGTTTCCCAATTGTGTTGTAATAAAATATGTTTAAACCAACAGGGGGTATGACGTGGGGGGCAGTGGCCGACTGAACAAACCAGACATGATGCCAGATTGTGTACTCAAGTCAGTGTATCCTAACCCAGCAGACTTACAATATATGGGACAAGTCAGGGAGAACTTACTGGACATGGCTCAATAGGCTTGGTGTCAGTTATTGGTATCAGAACTGACTGGCATTTGTCTATCACATGATTGTCTGAAACACAGGGCTATTTATCGCAGCAAGCACATTTTATTTTACCTGTTGGTTTTCTGTGGCTCACAGATTACAGAACTGCAGTCTGTATCCAAGATATAACAGCTTTTAGTGGGCACATACCACTGTGTGTGTTATCTAATCACCAAAAGAAACCTGAGGCTTCATACAGTGTCCTGGTGTTCCCCGAGATAACACGGGCAAGGCCAGTGTCTTGAAACTGGTGTTCGGTTTGGTCTCATCACTATCATTGAAAACTGTTGTCTGCTTCTCTTTTCATGGAACTTTTATATATTTGGTAACAATTTGAACATTCAGGCATTTTCTGCACATATTGCAGTGCAGAAAGTAATCCAAGTGTAGTGAAACTGATGCTGTTTTTTTATAATTGTCTGATGAATATAGTTTGTTATTGTTAAGTCATGTCGGGTTGGCTCAAAGTGTTTAATGTATTCTCTCTCTCTCTCTCTCTCTCTCTCTCTCTCTCTCTTTCTTTTCTTTCTTTTCATAAAACCTAATTCTTTCTCTGATAAAGGTAGTAGAATTTTACAATAAGTAGGACTGTTTTACATTTTGACCTTTTGAACTTTATAGAACCACGAGTTAGATGTACATTATGCTTGGCTGACTTGCAGATGACTTACAATGGCATACTACATTTTTTGAATTCTAAATTATTACCCTAAAATTGACGTATTAGATGACTTGTGGGATTCTATGCTTTTTTGAACATTTAAATTTCCTTTCAAAAATACTTTCTGGAAACCAACTAGAAATAAATTTTGGCTATTGTAATGCAGTTTTTGACTACGTGATTATGGTTTGAGGCCTAACGTCACTTGCTTCTGACTGATGTTTAACATTTGAACCAATGTACTTACTATGTTTGCAAATTCAAACACTTTTCTTTTTGAAATACTCTTAGTTTATCTCCTTTAAAACAGCATCATGTCTTTAACTACATGCCTAAAACGCATCATGCAATCATGTTGTTTGGATTCTTGTTGATGGTCATTTTAGCCCTAGGGGTCTTTTCTGATGGATTGATGTTGGTGTTAGTGTCACTTTGTGGACTTATATGGATGATGATCATTGTTGAGATGGAGGTTGCAAGTTGTACCTTTTTAAATACTGAATTTTATTGACACTTTCAACAAATTAAGAACCTGCGCTTACAAATTCTCTGATGTGCGACAAATTGTGGTCCCTTTTCATAAATTGTATGGTCTTGTATGCGCATGAATGATGCACCTGTCAAGCCAATTTACTGAAATAGGCCTATAGTTTCAAACCAAACTTTTTGCATTCTGTCATGTTAAAACTAGACATGGCTTTTTCGACCCTATGGACCTTTACATTTACGTTTTGGTCTCTTTTGGGTAAATACGAACTATAAATTTATATGTTTCAGCTATACATACCAAGGAACATTGCCTTTGGTCGGAATTGACTTGGATTTGTTTCATTAGGACTATGGTCTGGATATTGTGATGACACTGTCTAATTTGAGTCGGGGGCATGTGGCTACCTTGGATTACCCGCCATAAATGTTTATCAGTACAGCTTGGGTTTCTCTCAGTTGACCAAGAGGGTATCACGTGCCCTAGCAACACATTTCAAATCTGGATGTGGAAAAAGTAAATCCCTTCCCCAACGTCTGCACAAACAGCGGCATATATTGTCATTTTTTATATTATGATTGGACTTAAATTAAAGAGGGCAACTCCCACAACATCCATAAGTCACCCATATGGTACGTTTTACTCATATATGTATTTGTGACTGAAATAAACAGGACTAATGTGAAAAAAGTAGTGGGAGCTCTGCATAGCAACACAGCTTTGGGCATTATGCAAATTGACTCCAACTGCCTGCTTTTATACCCAGCCCCGGCCCTTTAAGGCAAGCAGCTCTTGTCGGTTGAAAGCCATTTACTGAGGGCTGAATGAGGCTGATGCAATTTTGAGCCCAGCACACATAATGGGCATATAGAAGAGGTAGAGTCTGTGGCAACTACGCATTGTAATTTCTACTCCTTGGTACTTTGTAAATATTCTATAGCAGTCTTTTCACAGTGCATGAAAGAGGTGACAGTGACCTTGGTAGTGGTATACCTGGGCAGGGCTTACCAGTGTTTGTGACAGGTCCTTTAGACTTTGTGAAATGTCCATCCCTAAGCATAGGTATCTGTTTGGAAATGTTCCAGCCGACTGCACTAGAAGTGTGTATGACCATATGGGTAGGCCGGGCTTCCTCCTGATTTGTGTGTTCCCCAGACACGCTGATTCAACACGCCACTGTCTGCAACTGTGGATTTCATCATACTGCTACCTTGCTTTAATCCGTTATATGCTGCCCCCAGATGATGAAGGAAGGGGCATGTACATCTATCCACATTGTCATGATGGATGTTTCTCTGTGTTAAATTAGGTATATGAACATGTAAAGTAGATCAGTTGGTGTTATCTTGGGGTCCTTATTGGTTAGTAGGGCGAAGTGCTTTGGGTGCCCTGGGAATATGGTCAGGGCCCTACCATATTGGCCCTGTCACAGCTGTCTTTACTATCATGTCTTCCCACCTCACTTCCGTCAGAGTCAGACATGCATACATACATATAATCTGACACCTTTTGCCTATACTGATTAACAGTACAGTATGAAGTCCTGCATAAGTAAAATACTGGGTCTTTTTGGAATCAAATAATAGTGTCAATATCACAGCGTGGCCTTGTATAAAGTTTTACATCCAGGGTACACTATAAGGATTGCTCCTATTCATGCACATCATTCACAGGGAATGCGCAAAAATTTTTAGAAAATATACGTATCATTACCAAGTTCTAGCAGGTAATGAATGTTGATAAAAATGTAAACGTCTCATTGTCTGCACAGGTAAGGAGTTTAGTTTTCTGAATTCATCTGCCCCTGCTAGTGTCTGTCTTGCTCGTGCTCCCAGTATAAACTGAGTCTTGTTCAGAGAAGATATACTGAGTAAAGAGAAATGAGGAAATAAATGAATATTTGCGAATCATATTTTTGGAAAATATTTGCCCCTCCAACCAGACGCCCTCCGGACTAAAAGTAGTTCCTGGTTCTTCTGATGTGCTTCGTGTGATTTAAGAAAATATATGTATCCAAGAAAGCATGACATGGGCACACAGCATGTAGGTTTCTGTGGCTGTGCACAGTAGCGCCCCCACAAAGAACATAATGTGGCTCTCGTTCCATACGGTGGACCAACGTAAACGTTTCTTGTCATGAGCACAAAAGAATTCATATTCCGATTCAGTTGAGTATGGCAGCTGATCAAGAACAGAACAAGCCTTCTCTCTAAAAGAAGCATGTGTGCATGTTTGGCATGCAGGCTTTTAAAAACAGTATAATATAGTATCTGGTATTTTTAACCCTCGGTGCAAAAAGTACCCGGTATGTACTGTCGTATGCTGGACTGTCCGTTCGTCCGTCTGTCTTGTTCACTTTACCAAATAACTCAAAAATATTTCCCACAGCTGTACCGAAATCTGTGAGAGCTTTATCTGAGGATGGACTAGATACCCTTTGAAAACCAGCTCCTTCCGGTAGTTATTATTTTTTTATGAATGTTTTTAGTATTTATTAAAAGGCCGTGCAAGAAGCACCCGAGGAGAAGATGTCAGCATACATTTCCCAAAAATTGACTGCAGCTTCACCATTTCGTTATCAGAGATGGTCCTTGGGGTGGAGTAGATGCCTATTGAAAACCAGCTTCCTCTTATAGTTTTTGTTCTGTTTATCAATTAAAAGTATTAATTTAAAGACCATGTACCTGGTGGCCACGAAGAAATATGTCACCATAATATATCTGATAGGATTAAGCACACCACCAAATTTTCGTCAGGGATGCTCCTTGGAATGGGCCAGGTCCCTATGTGAAAACAGCAGCATATCATAATTTTTAAATTTTGTATGGATTTTTAAATGTTACTTATTTATAGTTTTCCAGACAGTAAACCAAATGGTGTAATTGAAATCTTTCACATTGGCTTATATCTTGGTAATAGTGAACCCTAGGCCCACTTTACTGTTGAAGGCCAATAAGAAGGGCACCTATTGGATTTCTTTGGTGTTGCTGTGAGTGGCCTTGAAGTGTCAAACTGGTCTAAGACAACGGTTACTATTGAATATTAATGGGGAAGTACCTGTAGGGGTCCGGGTTTTTTTTTTTTTTTTTTTTTTTTTTTTTTTTGTTTTGTTTTGTTTTGTTTGTTTTTTTGTTTGGTTTTTTTTGTTTTGGTTTTTGTTTTGTTTTTTTGTTTTTTTTGTTTTGTTTTTTTTTTTTGTTTTGTTTTGTTTTGTTTTTTGTTTTGTTTTTTGTTTTTTGTTTTTTGTTTTTTTTTTGTTTTTGTTTGTGTGTGTGTGTATGTGTGTGTTTGTGTTTGTTTTTTTTAGGGGAGGGGGTTGCTGTTATTCATTTTTTTCTGCCTGGGGGTTCTTTAATCATGAATGAACTTGACCTAAAGAGCAAGATGACAGGTCACTTAAACTGCAGGGAGCCTGCTTTTTGTGATATGAATGGCTACAGATCCAGTTTGGTCTGCCCGCCTGCTGGAACGAGCGTCGGACTCGGCTGCACAGCACGCATTGAATTCGGGAGCGTGCCCGTTTGCCAAGTTCAAATGCGCCGGCGTGCCAGTAAATATTGTATGATACATGACTCTGGTGTAATGAGCATGTTTGGACAGTTAATTTACATAGTCTTCAAATATTCCCTTTTGTCATGGGTCTCTATATTAAGAGACACGCATTAAATATTTGTTGTCAAAGCACTTAATTTGCATAAGGATACATCTTAATTATTTTTTACATGCATGTGTCAAAAAAAACGTCAATTGTTTTTCTGGAATTGTAACAGTTAAGGGGTCATGGCCAAGATAGTGTTAGATCAGCAGCCGTGTATGTTTAATGAATTCTTCCAATATTCATATGGGACCACAGTTGTGGTACCCTAAAAGAAATTAATCCTTTTTTATTACACGTAAACTTAAAACAATTAACGAGATACATATTGATTTTTTTCATGCCAATTCTCTGTTTGACCAGCAACATAATTATACTCATTCTTGCAAATTATTATACGAACGTCATGCCACATTGCAAAGACCACCGTTATGACAGTAGCAGTCGCTGGACTTTACTGCCCAATCTCCATGAAAGACCAACCATCATAAACTCAGGGTAACTCCATTTTGGACGTAAAACACAAAATGATAACACACCTCAACGACCATTTCATACGTCCTGATTCCAGTGCCGAAAAATGATTATGTACCGTATCCGCTTCTGCAGACATGTAGTTCACATAATTAGTAACCTTTTCCCCTGGTAGACATGAAGAAAATAGAGAATCTAAGACTTAACAGGATATACAATTTACTATCACTCTTTCCAAGCGCTTATAAGCATAGGAATTAATTGCGATGAGTTCCGGGTTTTTTTGTTTTTTTTTTTCTGTTTTTTTTTTTTTTTTCCCCCTTAAGTTTTTGTGTGTGTTTTTTTTTGTGGGGGGGAGGCTTTTTTGTTTTTTTTTGTTTTTTTGTTTTTTGTTTCTTTGTTTTGGTTTGATTTTGTTTCTGTTTTGTTTGGGGTTGTTTTGTTTTCTGTTTGTTTAATTTGGGGGGGGGGGGGGTCTTGGAAGGGTGTTTCTAAATTATTTATGCCCTGTAGATAGCTAAAGTCAGCGTATAATATAATTTCTATTTGAAAGTTTGACAGGTTTACCCTCTTTTGGTCACAAACTTCATTAATATGCTCTTAGTCAAAAATAGATACCATTTGAACTTTTACGGGTATTGACATGTCGTGCATGACAAATGGAAGCAACATGGAGTAATAAATGGAAAGTACTGTACATGTGCTAAACGTTCTGTTAAAACGAATTGAACCAGTATGGTGGTCAAAGGGAATGTTGTGAAAGACTAAGGCACCGTCAAATGCATTCTTGTAATGCACAAAGCGACTCTTTGGTCAGCCTGCAGTCCATTCCAAACCAAGAGACTAAAATCGAACTGTGAAATAAAAGCTGGACCAGATAACAAAGATCAGCTTTAGGCCGCTTTGGTGCTGATAAGTCATAGCCTGCCCCCAGAGTCCGTCTGTTATAGATTAATTCATTCATGCAGTTGTAGTTTCAAATATCATTTGGAGTAATCAATATACAGATCCATTTGTCTATTGAAAGGTGTTTTTCTCCCCGGTAGGAAAGTGCATATGTGATGTATTGATAGCTAAGAATGACAAAGATTTATGGTATTTTAGAATAGGTAATTTTGCTTTTGTTTAGAAATATCGAATTGGGCCGTTTTGTTCCAAATTGATTGCACAATATTAACGGCAAAACCAGAGGTGGTCTGGCATTTGGGTGCAATTTGCTTCGGGCAGCGGCGGAGGAATCCTAACTGGAAACCATTATTGAAAAACAGAAATGTTATTGTTCCAATGAATTCCAATCCGCGCTTCTGACGCAGTTCCACGGAATTGCAACAGGCATTGATCCTGATTAAGATACTGAAATATCTCAATATGATGTATCACGGTTTTACGAACTATATTTTCCTACAGATGGCCTATTATGTGTCCTATTAAAAGGAGATGTATTATTGGAATTATATTATTTGCCGAGTTGTCATTCTAGATGCAAAAGTTGCTGTCTAATGAGCCGTTCTAACGGTAAACATACAAAAATAAATGCAAACGGGGTAATATATCATATAAATTACAATCAGTTATTCATCATCCTAAATGGTGCGGCTTTATGTATGTCGTGCAGGACGTTTGGATATTTGTAGGTACTGATTGTGCTAGGTCTTTGCGATGAGATTGAAAATTTACGCAAATTTATTGTGGAACTTACCCATATGACAGTGTTGATTTTGCCTTGTATTATGTTAATGTCTCGTGCGTACTATACTTGTATAGGAAAACACATATTGACTCCATGCTTGAATTATTTAGTGATATTACGTTTGCTTCTTGTTACAACATATTATAGAAAACTTTTATTTACATTTTACTCATTATTTTACTTTTAAGTTTTTACTTAATGGTGTAACCATTACCATGATAATTGCTAATATATATTATCCATCGCCATTTTATATTAGTGGCCTGTAGGATATTCCCAATTTTGGGAGAATAAGACAGGAACAAAAACACAGATCACCATTATGAACTTATGATTTAGAATAATTCAGCTTAAACTTGTATTTACAGGGCAGTAATTATATAGAATAGGACCATTCGTGTCATCAGTTCTGGATAGGCTTTTTATCCCATGAAGCAGGGATAGGGACCAGTCAATATCTAGGTGTTGGCAGTACTATGGTTTCAATACAGTAGTAATTTCTTTAATGTAAGTAGTTTGGTGCTTCTCATGGAATATCTTGCACGTGTTTTTCGAGTTATTCGATTTGGACGTCTTTTTCCTAACCCGTAGCTAGTTTTTCAGATTGGCTGTTTTTCGCCATCTTTGCGTCTTGTGACCTCAGATAATATGCAGATTCCTGTAAGACTGTTATAAGATGTCTAAAATTTGTATTTTTGAAGAAAAACATGTGATCATTTTGCGCTATTCGTGACAGTTGGTCACAAACATCTTTTCATGAGCCACGCAAGCTGACTTTTTTAAAAGTCTATTTAACAATCAAGCTATTAAATAAAATATTTAGCTTGTAAATATTAAATAAAATATTTAGCTTGTATTACATTTTTATATTTCACTAAAATATTAAAGAGTTTTTATCTCGGCTATTTTGTTGCGATGTATGCAGTATTTTTTGCTATCAGGAACATATTTGGCAGTCACCTCCAGAATCCAAAGATTTTCACAGAGTACTGTGTGGTGTTCATTCAACCACGACATACAGATTATAAAAACAGTGTATCAAACTTCTTGGTAGTTGTAATCCTTGCTCTGGTGACAGCGTATAAGTTTTTTTCACATTTAGGGAAATACTAAATCAAGTTGATTGGCAAAAATCTTGTGACGGATTTCAGGGGGGGCTGTTAACTTTCAAGTTTCTATTATCTCCTGAGCCCATTATTTACGCCATAAATGCCAGTCAAATTACAGTTTCGGACTTTCACACGAATTGCATGTTGTAGTTCATTTAATCATCTTGATGCATAAAAGTGAATAATCAGTTACAAAATGAGCCTGTGCTTTCCCATTTTAAGTCGTTCATCCATCCTGTATTCACATGTACTAATTAGAGAAAGACCGGTCTTAATCTTATACTCATGTCGTGTTGCGACAAGCCAAGAATGTACATGCATTGCTGCCCCATTTCTCAAAGACGCTCATATGCATAATACTAGAGTGATGTGTAAAAATATATCACATTTGATGTCCATGCTATCAGAATATTCCTAAGGTCTTATGATAGGCCGATACAGTATATGGGTCGTTGAATTATACAAAGACAGTGCAATCTTTGCAGACAGTGTCCTTGACACCATGAGATAATATCGTATTGTTTTTAAGGTTACAGGTACAGTACACATTTTGTGCAGGAGTGTCCACTTAATACATGATTAGGACTAGGATATGCCCATGTCGAACCGAGTTGTCTTGACATAATACAGAAAGCAAAATATTTTACCGTGTATAGTTCAAGCCCTCGCTAGTAGTGGGGCAACGTTTTCTAACCTTCAAACCCTAATGGGTACCTGGTAATGAAGAAACAAAGTGCTCTCGCATTTGAAGGACGCTATCGTAAAGATAAGTATCTTGTTATGAAGAACAACAGTGCAGTCCACCTATTTTGGCGGGAGATGGTTCAGAACAACCCGGAAGACGAGCACTGTTGCTCCGGTTTGTATTCATGTGTAGGACGCTAGCGTGAAGAACGCCAGAAAACCACCAGATATAACATATAGAATCTTACATGGCAGTGAGTGAGTTACGAATTTTCTCTCACGAGGGATCGTTGTTGGTGGGGAAAATCACGAGTGACCGCAGGTCACGAGTGATTTTCCCCACCAACAACGATCCCGAGTGAGAGAAAAATCGTCACTCACTCACTGCCATGTAAGGTTTTATTTATTCTATGTTTAATCGAGTATTTACCGCAAAAATTGTCGCTCTTGTTGCTTAGGTGTCGCCATTTTGAAGCGGAGACTTTTCACTTGGAAATGTCAAATCACATATACATGCACCGCGGGTGTAAACACAATATACCATTGCGCGCTTTAAATAGATCCGCATGTTCGAAATGTAAGACACTCAAAATGAAAATAACAAGACAATTCCACACCAGCAACGATCCCGAGTGAGAGAAAAATAGTAACTGGTGCCGTGTAAGATTTTGTGTATTCTGTGTTTGATTGGGTACCCAACTAGCACATAACATTATCGTAACATTATGAAAAGCTCTTATGAATGTTATATCATAATGTTTCGAAATTATGTTTTCTCAATATCATAATAACATTTTTGTAAAATATAAAATGTCTGTACAATGTTTTTCAAACATTTCCAAATTAATGTTCCAAACCAACATCCTTAAAACGTTATTTTCATATTATAAATATGAACAGTGCACATGCCAGGAATGGAGTATAAATGTAAGATGTTGATGTTCCAAGTAGATATTTTGACAATATTTTAGTTATGTTATGCAGCAAACACTTTTATACTGCATAAAATTATAAACGTTTTTACAATATTTTTCAGATGTTTCCAATATAACATTCTAAACCAATATCCTTAGAATGTTATTTAAATGTTATGAATATAAACGGCACATATCCAGGAATGTAGTATAAATGTTAGATAATAATGTTACAAGTAGACGTTTTGACTATATTTAAGTCATGTTATGGAACAAGCACTTTTATCTCACATAAAATCATAAACGTTTTTACAACATTTTTAGACGTTTCAAAAATAACATTCCAAACAAATATCCTTAAAATATTATTTTAATATAACGAATATAAATGGCACATATGACAAGAATGTAGTATAAATATTAGATAGTGATGTTACACGTAGACATTTTGCATGTTTTGACAACATTTTTGTTATGTTATGTAAAAAGCACTTTTATCTCCCATAAAATTATAAACATTTTAACAATATTTGTGATATATTTTTAAAATAACGTTCCAAATCAATATCCTTAAAATGTTATTATGAAGTTACAAATGTGAACGGCACATACGGCAGAAATGTTGTATAAATATTAGATATTGTTACAGACAGATATTTGGGTAATATTTTGTTTATGTTATGCAACAAGCACATTCATCCTATGCAAAGTTATCAATGCTTTGGCAATATTTTTCACATATTTTGAAATTAATATTCCAAACCAAGAACCTTAAATTTAAATTTCATTTCGATATTTCCAGAATCTCATATTGATGTTATACACGTAGTTCATATATATATATATATATATATATATATATATATATATATATATATATATATATATATATATATATATATATATATATATATATATATATGCAACAAGCACATTTATTGCATGCAAAATAATCAATATGTTTACAATATACTTCAAACATTTCCAAAATAAACTTCCAAGCCAATATCCTTGATGTGTTATTTCCAGATTGCAAAATGTGAAGGCTACTGAATGTACATATGTAAGTTAGTATATATATATTAGATACTGATGGCTATTGAAGAGGGCCACCGGGGGGTATTTGCGTGATACATTATCATCTATATTTAATTCTTGTGTGCTGTAAAATCGAAGATTATTTTAGCGTGATTCGTGATACTAAGTATTTGCATGATTCGTTATCATCTATATTTGTTTCTTGTTAACTGTGAAATCGAAGATTATCATAACGTGATTTGTAATTATAAGTATTTATTCACGTGATTGTAATTTTTATGATTTGGTTTGAACCGTGAAAGTATATTTATTTTTCTGTGAATCGTGATCACAACCCCCCTCCCCCTTGGAAGCCTCATTGATGTCACAAAGAGAAAACTTAGACAACATTTTGGTGGTGTTATATATGCAGCAACTGACCAGATTATCTCGCACAAAAGTAAAAGATGTTTTTTTTAAATGTTTCACATGATTACTAAAGCAATGTTTCATACCAATATCTTTAAACTGTTATTTCAATGTTGTTGAAAAAATATTCCAGCTTGACAACAAAATGTTAGGCCTATACTAGAATATTTTAATAACTTGAATAATATTATGCAGCAAAAACAATTTTTTCTGTATAAAGTGAACGGGTAGCTATGAATAGGTCTCAGATCTTCAGGAATCTTTTAGCTATTGGAAGGCTTAATTTTTTGCTCATCTTTTTCCTCTGTAGGCCAACATTTTGCAATTTAGATGATTTCCTTGAAAACTTTGCAAAGACAAACGTGAATCTTCAGAACCCATTTTTAATATACCTAACGTATTTGTAGAAATGAAACCTGAAGTTTTTGCTCGACCCTCG
>OZ026630.1:65997167-66179167 GCA_964020975.1 Hermodice carunculata | reverse complement strand
TCCGCATACTTGATTTAGGGGCCTATAATTATAGGCCTACGCTTTCAATTAGTTGAGTTCCTTCAAAAGTTTACAAAGTTAGAATAACGTAGGCTAAATCTGCAGACCCATTGTTTAATTTAGCTATTGACGTATTTCTGTATCATTACTGTCAAAGATATATAACAGGCCTCTAAATGAAGGGATATAAAGTATGGAAATCTGCAAAGTCAGGTTTTTGTGAATATTTTTACAACGTTTTTATAATATCATTCAATAATAATACGAAAACAATACCCATGGCATAGCTTTGCTTGAGGAAAATGGCACCTACTTGAATCTGTCAAACAAAAATAGGCTGATCAGTGGAAAGAAACACTGAGTTATGCCAGGATATTAAAATCGACTGCAAGATGCATGGTCAGGGAGTCTGTGGAAAATTATAAAATTTACGAAGGTACAAGTTGAACACATGGACTAACTCTACAGCGGCCATATTTGAGAGAGCCGTCTGCACGTAGCAGAGCGTAGCAGCCGACACATACGCTTCACTTCGTTTAAACTTGCCGGACTGGGAATTGTCAAATTCTCATATATAGGTAAGATAATTCATTTTTGCCCATAGATGACTGACCTTACGTGTACCCTTTGAAACTGAATGTTTGACAAGTACTAGAGTAACACTGAAAGGACATTTTACGGTCACCACTTCAGTTTCACGTGTTATCGCTCAGGGCCATGAAATTATGTTTTCGCAACATTTACACAACATTGTGTCAATATTTTTTAACCAGCTCGACATATTTTTGGCGGGAAAAAGAATAGGACAGCTTATAGCAAAATAACTGAATGAAACATTTTGCGAATGATTCGGTTTCGGGCTTGTAAACTCCCAGCCCAAGAGGTTCTATGACCATGTAGCCAGTTTGAACAGTTTTGAGGGATTATTTTGGAATTCGTCAAACTAGTGCTGGAAACGATTGATAAACTTTTGTGGCCCACGTTATTTCCCGGAGCAATGGAATATTTTCACAACGTTTACACAGCATTCTGTCGATATTTTATTGCTAGCTCTACAGATTTTGGCCGGGGAAACAGCATTCACAATTAATTTTTTTGAAATTTTGTAAATGACTGTGAGTGTGACTTCTCTAAACCTTCTGCCAGAAGTTCTAGACTCATTTTTTTTTTTTTGGAGTCAGTAACTGGACTGCATGGTAAATGTTCATCAATATCATCTATGAATTAAACTTCCTTGCATTTCAAGTACACAAAGATAATGTAAGAAATCTGAGACTACCAACATGGTAGATGCATATCCCTCTTAGGGTGGTAGTCTCAGCAACAGGTTTATTTTCTGATGAAATGCTTTACTCCCTTAGGCCTAAAAAAAAGAATGGTAAGGAAAATAAGTTTTTGAGCTGTCACATGGTGCATATAAATAATGAATCAAAGCATTTTCCCTGATATCCTTTATCATTTTTAGCTCAGCTGACTTGTCAGTCAGCTGAGCTTTTGTGAGGGTCTGTCGTCCGTCGTCCGTCCGTCTGTCCACAATTCACATTTGCGACTTCTTCTCAGAAACCGTTTGCGAGATTCACTTCAAACTTGGTGGGTATGTGCCTTGGGTAGGTCCCTACCAAGTTTGATAAAATGGTTATGGTTTAATGATTTTTGTATTTTTATGAATTTTTTTTGTTTCAATTTTTGGCCAAATCTTAACAATTCTTGATCCCTGTAAATTCTCAGCCAATTGTTTTTATATTGCATACTGACACTTCTGGATAGAAGCTAGAGACATGGACGGCAGTTAAGTGACCTTGATCTCATTTCCAAGGTCACAGGGCAAATTACATGGAATTCACTGTTTATATGATAACTTGAGAACTACTTGAGCTAGGACAATGAAATTGTCTTTATTGAAGGCCAGACTTAGACAGTATATGAGTGACGCTGACCCCATTCCCAAGGTCATAGGGTCACTTACAAAAAGTTAAATGTTCACTTGATTACTTAAAAACTATTTGAACTTGAACCTTGATGTTGCATATGGTGTTTGTCCATAGCAAAGTTTACACTACAACAGTACTTAGATGACCTTGACCTCATTCCCAAGGTCACAGGGACAATTATAAGAACTTTACTGTTCACAACGTAACTTCAGAACTGTGTGAGGTAGAACTTTGATGTTCAACTTATTGGTGATCTTCTATGCAGGAAAGATTGAGACACCACATTAGTGACCTTGACCTAATCCCCAAGGTCACATGGTCGGTTACATGAATTACACTGTTGATATAATTTGAGAACTATTTGCACTATGAGTTGATCTTGCACATGGGGATGGTCCTATGAGAGCAAGATTAAGAATAGCTTGGTGACCTCTACCTCATTTCTAACGGTACAGGGTTTATTCAGCTGAGCACACCGCTGTCACAGTCCTCTTGTTTTTGTATTTTTTTCACATAGACACATCAGATCTACATTATCACCATGTCAGTGTAATTTTTAGGTAGTAACTTAATGAAGAACTATTTTAATTAGGATTCAGACATGTTACAGAGTGATTGTCTACAAAGACTATCTTTCCTGGTCTTATTCTAATCAACACAATGCTGATAAATATCAGTTTCTGAATACAAGGGCTGCTGAGCACAGGACTGTCATGGTTTCCATGCTATCCATCATGTCTTTTTGTTTAAATGCAATTGTGAATTAGTGTAATTGTCTTCTTTCTCATAGGTACGTCAACTCATGCTAATCCATGGTGGAAAGGATGAGGGGGCCATTTGTAGGGGCATGACTAGGGCCCTCATGACAAATGGACTGCTCAGCAAATTCAGCCTAACCGGTCAGGAGACAACCCTTTTTAGGGTCATAGTGAGTGAGTATAGACAATATTTAAATATAAACATCGGCTTTGACAACATTTTTCATTGGTGTCACAGGAATTGTGTTTATTAAAATACCACTGCAATAAGAGAGGTCAGAATTAGCAAAACCATGTGTATTCAACAAAATGCAAAGAATTGTAAAAAATTCTACAGCTGTGTTTTTTCCATTGAATCACATGTTAATATTGTGTTCTAAAAAATGGATACTTATACAGATTTTACGCTGCAATTTATGTATGAATTTCATGTGCATCTTCCTTTATTAGAAGTTGAACTGTAATGGTAAGCAATGGGAACACACATCCCTAGCCTGCACCATACTCTACCCTCTGGCGATATTCTCAAGAATAAGTCTTTCAATCTTGACCTTGCCTATTTGCTACATGTACTAAGTATAACTTGTTGATGTTTATCGTTTTCTGGACAAAGACATGAAAGGAAGCTTTTAAATGCAAAGTACATGCACATTGTTACATATGAAGTGCTGTTCTAAAAAAAAAAATGAAATCTGTCATTGAACATTTGTACTCTTAGCCTTCAAGAAAATCAATATCGTAATCCATTTAGTTTTGCTAATAAAAAAGATGGTTGGCATGCACTTACATGCATTATGCACTGTATATGCATATCTCGTATGGACAGTTGTCTTTTCAAAGATTGCACATCAAAATTGATGCAAAATTTAATAACAAAAAGAAAGCCAAAGAGCGGTATGTGAGACATTCATATTCACCATTGTACTAGGGTAAGGGTAACTTCTGTAAATAACAAGAGACTCTTGACAGTTTTGTAAACGAAGGATATTTAGGAGATAGAGTTCATGTAAAAGCTATCAAGTTTTATTTTTCATTTTTTTTTACTTTTATAGAAGCACTGAAGAAAGTGACGAAAGAGCACATCAAAGACAATGAGTTGTTATACGAGATTGGGGAAGTGCTAAGGAATGCACCGAATCATCCAGGATGTGTAAACTTCCAAAAGGTGATTTCTTTGCATTATCATGATTATCTACATGTACATAGGATATAGGGCTGTTAGAATCCAATTCTTTATTCTTTTCAAAATTGTTCAAAAAGAAAAAAAGAAAATGAACTTGTAATCTGCGGACAGTGCACATGTTGGGTCAAATTCAAAATAGCTGTTTCTGTGATGGATAGAATTTGGTGACAAATGGTGTGCTTATTGTGTTATCTGAAGTGACCATGAGTTATAATTTAGATCAGTACAGAAGGATACCAGAGTTTCATAAAATATCACAATCGCATAACATTCAGATTAAAATTCTGGGAGTTACTCAACAAAATGTCAGCTTGACGGATGGAATTAATAAAAGCTTGTGTGTTTGAAACTGTTGACAGATGTCTAAAATCCTATGAAAGTATTCAAACTGGATGGGTATGATTTTCTGTATACCCTTTCTTGGCCCTTTGGGCTCGAAACAATACAATTTTCATTAGAAAAGACTATCACAGGCATAACTTTGAAAGGTCTCTAGTCTGCAGATTCCAGCTTGACAGAGAGAATACGAGACTTTGTGATGGATTGAATTTTATGTCATGGTAGTATTTTTCAACCTTGGAACAATTTTAGTGGCCTAAAGTTGCAAATATGAAGTTACAAGGAGTCTTCAAAAAGAAAAGAATATTTTTTGGCACATAAAATCATATCAATTATGAGAACCACTTAGGTGACCTTTTATTGTGACAGATGGAAAATATCATTTTTTGGACAAATCTAGCGACCTGTATACTTGAATACACTGACATGTGGAAGAAGTTTCCTACTTCGTTTACTGCTGTATACTCTTTTCACTACAAGGCATATATACATGCACATTGAATGCATTTTTTCCAATAAACAAGAATATGATTATAATACAAAAATGACAGTTAAAAATGACTGCATACAAAATTTGAATGGAAGAAAGCAAAATTAATAATATAACAGTTAAATTGTTAATGGCCATCAATTGGCTCCCTATTGCAAGAAGAATGAAATCTTTCACGGATAGGATTGACCAGCTGAGCAAGGATTGTTCATACAAGTCCCTATTTTCTTGTCTTTCAGTTCGTCAAAAGATCTTTCATTCTTGTTTCTTGTGCATATTTAATTTCAGAAAAAGAAGAAAACGAGGCCCCAGACTCCAGAATCTGATGCACAGACAGAGAGCAGCTTAATTTAAACTCATGGTGCAAGCTGTGATAGCTTTAAGGGATGTTGGTTGGACTTAGTCTATCACTTCTAGCACTCAACAACTTGAAGTCAGAGAAGACTTGAAGGCGGTTTCCAATTGCTCCAGTTTTTTGGATCCACTTGTACAGAGATGTGGTTACAGTGTGTCCAACAGAAATTGAACTGTTGATATCCCTGTGTATTTAGCTACTTTAATAAAATTTGATTCCATACTCAATTTGTTTGTGTGATATTTTATTAACATTTTGAAAATATAGAGTGTATGGCATTGGAAATGTCACATTAACATTATTTGCAAAATATTTTTACAATATTTGTACAATATTTTCATAACATTTCACAAATATTTTTATGTCATATTTTTAGTGTTAAAAGAATGTTGTAGCAAAATAGCTAGAAAACATGTTAACTCTCTTATGGTAACATTTCCATTACATTGGTCTTTAACATTAGTGTGATGTTTTATCAACAGGTTTTTAAAATATTTTCCAGTAATGTTTTAACAACATTAACCTAATGTTATAACTATGTATAATTGAAATCATTTTTAGAATGTTATTGTAACGTTTTCATTACATTTCCTCTTAATGTTATGGTGATATTTCCAACGCCATACACTTTCATATGATTATGACATTATCCAAGAATATTTTTACAATATTCAGCTGAATGTTTTTAGAATGTTTACACAATGTGATCTTGCTAGTTGGGTATTCATCGCGGAAAATTATACCCCAGGCCTACTTTCAACGCCGAACTCTGGTGCGCCAGGTTTGTTTACGTTCGTCGTGGTTTGTCCACGTCACGCATTCACGTATGATACTATGATCAAACCTCGCTCGTGCACATTTGATTTTGTCTAAATGTCAATTGATGCATCACGTCACAATTTACCTGTAACAATGTTTAGGTCATGCGATCTACAGTGAGTTACTATTTCTGGATTTCACTCCAGAAAATGATAACTCACTGCCAAACATAGAATAAAAATTGCTTTGCAGGGCAAATAACCCATGTCTTTTGCTCTACAGGAAGAAAGAAAAGTTGCTAAAGAATAGATTTTTTAACAGCGAAAGTTATATTGGCCGTAAACAAAGAATTTCGGTTTCAAAAGAAGACAAAGATTAAATTATGTGTCGATCAGGTTATGAAATGTTCAAGGTCATTTTGACCCAGAAACTGTGACACTCATGATGACAATAAAAGGATCATCTCCTGCGCATTCCTCCTTTATACAACTTAACTCCCCCACCCCCGCTGGGTGAAAAAAACAAGTCAACAGTTTTTTTTTGCCCATGAAAGTGTTCAGCAGGACATTTATCTTTATATGTATCATATATACTGGGGTACCCAATTGTCGGACAGCTAAGCGCAAGGTTGCGTTCATTGCCAGGCTGAAAATTAAATTACATTTACTGTTGTTGTTTGGCACTCCCGCTGAAAAGACCAAACATTGTGGGTTGTTGGCGCATGTTCTTTGTCAAATCACACTCTTTGGATTGCGAACGCACACACATTTTACAAGAAATGATCGAGAAAACCCTGCCACGAGCAGAAAGTTAGGTGTGCCCAAATGTCGGACATGGGAACGTATTCGGCTCCACGTTATTTTTGTTCACCTTCTAGCTGGAAATTAAACTCCAGTCCTTGAGGGGAGAACCTCTTTATTTTAATACACATATTAGATTTAAAACTTTGTTTCGCAAACTGCGTTGCACGGGTGTTGATAAATACTTGCCGACTACAATGGATATTTTGTATCTAAAAGCTGACATTGTGTCTGGAAATATGCAAATTTAAAAAATCGTCAAGTTGTCTTCGATCCCACATCAGTCTCTCAGTGCTTATTAAATTAATGTATTTTTTTACACATCTTGTCGATGAATGGCAAAATTATCAACGATGTCCGACAATTGGGCACGTCCGACAATTGGGCACTATACTATACAATTCTCATTCAAATTTTTACATTAGTTTTGAAAAATGCTCAAAACATTGAAGCCGAATAAAATTAACCACCGCACGTTTTTGCTGGTTTACGGGAGGAGAAATCTTAGAGCCTTCTAAGATTTGGCCCTTATGCTTGTATCGGTTGGCAGTTCGTCATGAACCTTTAATTTGCAATTTGAAGTCTTTTCTTGATGGGCAGTTTTTCTCAGTGGAAGGGTATTGTTTGGTTTTCTGATGACCTCATTAAGGACAAATAATGGTCATTAGTGTAAGATATATCCCCACTTTGCATGCGAAGCATTATAACTTCTTGATCATGCTGAAAGGACAATCTTGATGATGAATGTTATTTTTTTCATTTGATGACGACCCGGAAAAACACCCTTCATGTAAAATTCCATGTAGTTGTACAATACAGCGTCCGTGTCCTAGAGAATACTGCAAAACATGCCAACAATGCCCTGTTCAGCCTGTATGACACAAGAATTAAAATACCAGGTGTTCTAACACGATTCTTAATTAAACAACTAGCATCTAAACAGAAATAACGAAGAGAACATGGTGTACCCAATGTACATCTGCAAGGAAGACATCTGTCAGTTGATGATGATGATGATGATGATGATGACGTGTGTGTGTGTGTGGGTGTGTGTGTGTGTGTGTGGTTTTTTTTTTTTTTGTTTTTGTTTGGTTTTTTTTTTTTTGTTTGGGTTTTTTTTGTTGTTTTTTGTTTGGTTTTTTTTTTTGTTTGGTTTTTTTGGTTTTTTTTTTTTTTACTTTTGTTTCGTTTTGTTTTATATTTTTTTTTTTTTTTTTTTTTTTGGTTTGTCTTTGTCTTGGGTTTTTTTTCTGTTTTTTTGACTTTCATGAAGATATTACCGATCGGACACACACAACAGGCGTTTTTGCTAATTTATACCTTTCGAACGTCCACAGATTAAATTAAATTAATACAGCAACTATGACACATATATGTATATTTGGAAGGGCATCAAAGATATCAAATCTGGGTAAAATTTGAACTTCGTGGATTGCGGACTAAACATTGAGATTGACAAAAATGTAAAATCGAACATCCCTACATATATATATATCGAAATAACGTTTTACAGATGTTGTCGAATTATAATTCTTATTTCTGACTTAATGTTGATTGACAAGACTAAGAAATGTATTAGGGATTTTATTTACTTATGTTCGTGTTGAAATGTAACGGTTTGAAATTGACGTTCTCACGATTTGGGGTTCTTTCAGATTTGAGATGCTCTATTTGAAATATTATCCTAAATACAGACACTCGTTTGGATGTTTTTTAATTCCTATGAGTTCAAATTAATTCTTATAAAAATCATAATTTTATTTAAGACCTAAAACTTTATTTGGATATTACATTTTTTGTCATGAATATATATTTTTAGTCACCAATTACCCACAATGTTTAATCTTTATTCTAATTAAAATATTTGGATCATGTCCTGTCAAAAAATATTTATTGTTTTTAATTTTCCCATTAATATTTTACAATGTATGAACCTTCAAAAGTACTTGTTGCACGAAAATATTGGTTATCTTCCTCCTCATTTCAACAGAAAGTCCCCCCCCCCCCCGAAACTTCATAGGAATTGATAAGCCTTCCAAGTACATTTTAATCATATCATAGCGACCTTCCCATTTCATTGGATAACATGCAGAGCAGGTATGTGCTGTAGAGCCCTATTTTAGGAATTTGCTATTATCACCATCTCGGCGTTTTGTATGATTATGTAGATTTTCAGATAGTGTCTAACCGGTTTTGGCTGATTTTGTTCATTTTCAGACCTTAACATAATTTTATAGGCACTTATGTTACCCGTCCAAACTAGCAATTTCAAGCCGCAATACAATCAGTATTCTCTGATTCCAATCGAACAAAAACTATTATATTCAATAACCCATTGAGGACAAAAATGTATTGGGTATTTCCTATGAAACTATCAGATTTTAATGCGTATCAATACAAATTAATCATTTAAAACAAATACAGACATTTTTTGTACTTTTCTGTCGCCTTTCTGAGAAACAAATACTTTTCTGAAAAAAATCTTGATACGCTTTTGTACATCCATGTGTTCAAATCCTAATAACATCGTGTAGGTCATTTTATTCTGGATACTTTTTCAAGGTATATCCAAAAAATTTAACAAATTGAAACATATTTTACCAAAAGCATGTGTGTTTATACAGTGATTTTGAATTTTTAACCTTCAATGTACACAGATTCTCCACTCCACACCCTTATGGTCAATCAGGTATACACGTTTACTAATGTGGGTAATGAATATACATGTATCTGAGATATTTGGTCCAGGAAGGAAGTCACGTTGCACGGTTTTACATTACCTTACAGACAATGTTATAATTCCATTCGTCAATTAAAATATCAATACAACAGTCACCAGATATCAAATACATCGCATGGGTAAAACAAAGTTTTCCTTTCGCAATTGTGTCCTGAGGCTGGGAAAATCTCATGAAAGCCGTGAACTTATTATGCATTATCAAAGGGAATTCCTCGCATGTGAATGCATCCCATGGAACATTCAGCATTTTTAAAAGACTCTCGAATGTTAAAAATATTTGACGATGCATCTGAAATGCCCCTTTTCAGAAGATTGAGAGGAAAATGCCGTTTTGATTTGAATTTCGTATCCGACATGTGCATGTTGTTGGTCCGACAACCAAAGAATGTACATTTTTGACATCAACACAAGGTAATCTGGCATTGTATGTGAATCTTAACCAAACTGGACTAGCAGTTTTTCGATTCGAAAAGAGAAAGGTGTCAGAATATGAAGAATGTAACTGAAAGATAGAAAGATTTACAAGTAAAGGTCTGTGAATGACTGCCCAAATTGCATTGTAAAAGAGAACATTTATCAGCTGTCATTGTAAAATTCTTAGAATCACATAAAATGCTTTAAATCAGCTTTCATGCTGTTGTGTGAACTGTACCATTGATTAAGGACAGTTTATTCTCTTGCGCGACTCACTCAAAATGACCTATATAATGCTTTCAATACGCTTGAAGGTGGAAAAACTAATTTGCCGAGAGCTTTAAAGGCCAACCAGGGTGTACATAACATCTGTGTTCTGTTCCCTTGTGTTTACGTAAGCCTCTTGATTGCCGTTACACATCTGGTATACAATCAAAATGCAGTGTTCAGTCAGATTTACTTCATTATATGCCTGATTCCCTTAAACATTTGTGGGTGTTATAAGGGTGTCACATGAAATTTGATATTGCTTAAAATTGCGAAAATTTGCCAAGTTCGAGAGCCATACTACATGCATACGTACAACGCTCGGCTTTACAGCATGGATAATAATATAAATATAAGTAGCATTTTAAGGCATATATAATGAATATTTTAGACATTGTTTCCACGCAGTGAATGCCGTGTGCAAGTGTAAACTTGCGCGGGCCACAAAGCTCATCCTCGTCATGATGTTTCCAAAAATTGCTTTAAATGTGCAATAATCAATGCAGGCGCAAAATTATATTCCCTCATGCATGTCCCTCCAGTATCATGGTAGACCTTTATAAATAAATATATTTATATATATATATATATATATATATATATATATATATATATATATATATATATATATATATATATATATATATAAATATATATATATATGAATGATTATAACAGACAATTAAATGCCGCATATAAATATATTACCGGCAATATTTTTGCTCTTTTTCCGTCGTCTAATTTCATCAAATTTCAAAGTTTAACATTTGCAGTGAATACCAAAGGGGCAGAATTTTTACATACCTTGAACAGTTTGCTTCATATACATATTTCAGCTATATTATATTTTCAAATCACTTTTGAAAGGTAAAAAGGGGGGATTTTAAATTCAGATTTCATTTGTATGGCAGGTAGTGTCATTTGAATGAAGAGAAAGGCTCTTCATAAGATTTTTGGGAGCCTTGACCACTGTATTTGATATTTCCTATTCATCTGAGTCCCGCCTTTGCTTGAAAATGTAGCTAACATTTCATAGGATCGCACCCCATGTGACAATTCTGTTTCGCGGTCATTGTCACGTTTTCAGTACCTTTTCTCCAATTTCTTAGAAAGGGATAGTTACAACAGGATGAAGCGAGACACACAGGTAGTAAAAGCGCCCAAGCAGAAAAAGAAATCCTTGGTGCCTTTAGGCCATTTATTCCATGGATTAAGTGATATATCACTCTTGAATATCGTCTTTTTATATCAAGGATGACCTTCAGCGCTTTTAACTTTTTGAATGATGAAGAGATGTCCTGCAACAAGCTAACCGTATCCTATTTCTTAAAAATCCTTATAAAAGTGCATGCAGACAAAAATTCAATTACTAGTACCTTACTGCCGCCAATTTTATAACCAAGCGAGACACATTGTCATGCTTTGGAGGTTTAGTGAGACCATCAGGGAGACGTCTCTGCTTCCCCCTAATTCACACTTCACTTTCTCAAAGCGTCAAATTGTTTAAGCAGGTCACATTTTGTTGGTTGTATTGGTGACTGTTCTCATCAACCAGCTGATGAGTCTAATGTTAAACAGGTGTATCAGTGCTAGGGCACTCGATTATAGACATCCTATTCTCCGACACCAAATTTCCGCAGACTTGCGTGCTAGCAAAATTCAAGAGCCCACTGAGTCAGTTACGCTCGTCGATATTGTGCAATCCCCCACACAATTTAGATGCATGTTCAAAAACTAGTTAAAGTACCTTTAATGAACGTTCATAACATATATTAATCTTTGATTATGTTAAGAAATAAGAGTGTTTTAGCAAATTTAGATTATAATTTTATTTGTTGTTAAACATGTTACAACTTAGGAGAGTCAATAGATTAAGTACTTTTGTGCACGAGTAGTACAGTTATCTCTGCCATCCCCTGGAGGGCGGACCTTAATTGTGCCCTTAGTTTTTACTTTTTTCGGTTTTCAAACTAAAAAAGAAACGAAAAATTGTTCAGTTCCGGTAGATAGTCTATACTTATCTCTCTGCCACTTTTTATACTACCAAGGGGTTTAAAGACTACTTTAATGGACTTAAGTGTCTATAATATTCTATTCATCAGTTGAAATGATGATGGTGATGACTTTTTTTATTAAAGCTCAGATTTTTTAAGAAATGAAATAGACATACATCGCAATAAACTCATCACAGAGTACAATGTCTCAACATCAAATAAAAATATAGATCATTAGATTGAAACTTTTAAAACGCCTGAATTAGAAGAGTCAGTACGCGATGTTTCATGATATCAGGTTTATTGTTACCTGTAAGACATAGAAAAAAAATAAAGTGAATCATCAATCCACCTAGGCGATCATGGTTGGAAACATGAGGCTCCAACGATTGTTTACATCGTCAGGAGCAAACAGTTAGGTAACAAGAGACAAACCACAATTTATTTCATGACCCGATCAACCATCGTTTAGATACTATGGCCATGGACAATGTGTTATTCTCTACTTTTTGCCGTTCTGACCCAACAATGGGAAATGGTACAGTATACCTGTTACATAGGTGTTTGCAAAGATGGACCTTCACTCACAAAAAATATTCTTTCGGTGTCAGAGAATCGGGAGTGCAACAAAAAGGTCAACGCTAAGTCTTATCCTGGTAAGTCATACCGGTTGTAATGGAGACTGCTGATCAGATGAATGCTAAAATAAAATTCTTAAGTTACACAGTGTTAGTCTTAATTTGCGTAAGCAATCAAGTATCATCAGATGTGTTTTACGTGCATTTCCGCAAGCGGAGTCCGGGATCAAATCCTAAAACCTCCGATTCCAGTTGTTCCGTTCCAATCATGCTTGACTGGTTTCAGACATGGACATGCAAAGGTAACCCTCCTTACACATGCATACATACATACATACTTACATACATACATACATACATACATACATACACACATACGTACATGTAGAAAAAACATTGTTATTTTCCCACCATTTATGCACTTGCAAAGGTCCCAAGATATTGTATCCGTGGATCTCACTTTGGAACATGTTAGCTGTTATGGTTAGAAATCAGTAAATTTCAGGACAACACTAGGCTTTAATAATGTATTCTCTTATTTTCAAATGCAAAATTAGAAATAATGGGACATAGTGTTGGGATAGAATTTGTAAATCTGTGTCCTTTTTTCTGAACCGTGTGATAATTATTTATTGGCTATGCTGTGCTGTGGCCTGAGTTTTCCGACAGATGATTCAAGTGGAGGTAGAGGCTTTTTATGATGTAGCAGATTCATAAATAATGTGAAAACTGCGTAGGTCTACTTTCTTGTTTTCCTGTCAGCTCAAGTAACTGACAAGTCAGGAGAACCAAAATGTGCCTTGTCTGCCATGCTTCTTTTCATATTTGGCACAAGTGATAAATTTTGTGTTTCAAGCGATTACCCTGTGTGTTTAAAAAAATAAATTAAAAAAAATATTTGTAATTAATAAAGAATATAGTTCAAAAGGTGAGAGGACTTGTGTATAGTCACCAGTTACCTTTCATGGGTGACTGTCTTCCAAGGTCAGGAGTGACCCTTTATTCTTCATATTGGTAACGGGAGATGAATGGTGACGTTTTGATAATTCTTGAATCTCAGGTGTTTGCTATCTTTAACTTTCCTCTCATTGTTGGGATGAAATCTGTGGGTCACGTTTTTCTGAGCTATAGTTGTTTTAAGCGGTCAATCAATTTTCTATTATTTTCCATTTTCCACCTTTGATGCAAGGGATAAAATATTTACAGAACTTGTAAATAATAAGACTGCGTATACCCCATTGTACCTCGAGTCGTTCAGAAGCTGAAGCCTATCACACAAGATTTCAGAGCGTTTCGAGACATGAGATAATTCCATTGAAAGGAGGCATCAAAGCGCTTCCACAAATGATCTGAGTACACAGCATATGTGAGTTTCCATTTATCAAACAGCAATGGATTGGTTTATCGTCCATGAGCCCAAGGGCAAAATTTAGCTAATCGGTACCACCCTTAGTGGCAAATTGTACCGTACTTTTTCTAAAGGTTCGAATTTGTACTTTACAAAAATGCATGAAAACCAAGTCACAGTGGCAGCCAAAAGGTTGAAATCTGGTTACCGAGGCACCCTACTTTTTACCCTCTTTATCCGTGAAAATATGCAAGAATTTGAACAGTTAGGTCACTATTTGACATATAGACATTTTAAACGTGGCATTATGGTTCCTAGATTGCAAGATATTTAACCTTTATTTAACCCTTGTCATTGAAGGTCAAGGTTATTGGTCACAGGAAAGGTCAAGCAAATATATCATCATCATATTTATGTTTCAATCAACGTAATCACTTGTTTATTGAGACACCTTTTTGAACAAAATATTTCATGTTCTCAATACAAAAAAAAGATTTTCTGTCATCCCAATACACTAATGCTATCATAGATATTACAAACAGCAATGGATTGAAAAGAATTATTTATGTCTGTTTGGATCCCTTAAACCATCATTGACAAAAATAGGATTCACAAATGGCCCTTGCATACCATGTCCGTATTATAACAAAGAAAAGAAACACAAACAAACTTCAAGTCCAAGATTATAAAATAATTCAAGATCAATTTCAACATATAACGAGTGGCATACTTGTATAGTATAACCATGGCTGTTAAGCTTTACGGGTAGAGAGAGCCTATGATTGTAAAATGTAGATAATCCATAACAACGATTGTTATGATGTAAATTGACATATTTGCCATAAATTTTCAACTGGAGTAAAAAATGTCACTGGAACGATGTATGTATTGCATGTTTATTATGTATTGTGAACATCACAATCGTATGCAAAGTATCCAGTCATAAGTGCATGAACTGCTGAGGAAAAAAAATGCCATCCCATTGGTTTAACATGGGCCACTCCAAATATGCCTTTATATGGAAAATACGAATGTCACATGGAATATATGTACACGATAGCTTAGGGTATGTCTGTGCAGTCACATACACACACACAAAATGTCATGAAAACAGGACAACAACAAGAGAGGTACGAAAATGTGTCTGGTATTGGAGTGCCTATGAGCTTTACAACAGGGCCATGTCACTACTGGGATCAATGTGAATCCACAATGCCGTAGCCTAATGGTCACTCACAACTCTCTGAATTTGACAGGGGCAGAACCCTTGGGATGTTGAAGGCTGGTCTTTTCCAGCGGGAGGTTGCCAGGTTAATGGGGTGCTACAGGCCATCGGTAAAAAGATGGTGGGACTGTATCCAGGAAACCAAAGGATGCAAAAAGGAAGGCTGGATCTGGGTGACCAACACAGTCAGATGGGATGGATGACCGTTACTTGATACAACATGTGAACAGGCTCAGGTTTCCACCGAAATGTATTGTCAGCAGTGGCGTAAGGACTGCAACATCAGAGATTCACAGTCTACCATAAACAAGAGACTAGTGTCTGCCAAACTGAGGGCATACCGCCCTGCATTTTACATCCTTCTCAGGGTCCTGCACACAAGACATGACTACAGTGGTGTGAGGAACATCCAGCCTGGACCAGAAATAAATGGAACAGCATGCTGTGGTCAAGTGAATCCCGATCCTTGGCTTTCCACAATGGAAAAATCAGGGTTTGATGAATGCCTTCTGAGAGGCTGGGAGAAGGATGTATGGTTAAATATGACCACTATGGAGGTCAGGAGGTAGTGTCATGATGTGTGTGTGTGTGGGGGGGGGGGGGGGTACTTACAGCAACAGGGAGAACACCTCTCATCAGAGTGAATAGGAAACTCAAAGGCCAGTGCTACATGGATCAGATCCTGCACCAGTTGATGAATGATTCCAACAATATCCAGGGCTATTGTTTCAACAGGATAACGCATGACTACACCCTGTCTGAGTCAGCATGCATTTTCTACAGTAACATAATATTTCATGTTGGCATGGCCAGTCCGTTTTCCTGACCTGTCCCCCAACCCAGCATTTTTGGGATGTCCTTTGTCGTCAAATCAGGGATGAGTATGAAGACCCCACAACCACCCTGGACCAACTGGCACAGATGCTCACAGACCAGCGGAATTAAATTCCCCAGGCTGACATCACCAAGCTGACAATCAGCATGCCAAGGCCGATCCAAGCTTGCTTACAGAAGCATGGTGGTCACATCCACTATTGATGCATGCAGCCTCCCGCAAACAACCCAAAAGGCCATTTTATGGATCACCATTCCCCCCCCCCCCCCCAAAAAAAATGTGAGAAATAGGAAAAACAAAAGTATTGTAGAATAAATAATGTGATGGTCACACGCCAGAAACTTGCAAAAGTCTGTGCACTTTAGCCCATTATCAATGCACTGGCAGCTATTTCTTTGACAAGTTTGGGGTGCTGCGGTACCTGTCATCCATTGCACATTTAGGTCTCCATCATATCCGGTCGTCCAGGCGTGATCTCTGGGATTTGGAATAACAGGATTACTCTGTAGGGAACGCCTTCAAATTCTCGCCTGGTAATTTGTACACAGTACGTGTTGGTAGATACCTGCATTCATTTAAATCGCCTGTTGTTGTTTTGGTAACATACATGTGGCAAGTGAAAGCTTCCAAAGTTTTTGATTGTTTTAGTGAGACTTCCTATATAGTGCTTGATTCACCAAAGGCCTTTTGATACTTATGTTCCTTTTTCATGATTTTCAGGCGACCTAGTTTATATTTGCTTGAAAAGGCACTTACAGAATCAAACGCCGAGAGTAACTGTTGTCCGGTTAATGCAATACAAATATCGCGATCAAGAAATGATGCAAGTTTGCTAATATCAATATAGCTTTTCCTGTTTGTGTACCCACTTTCTGGAAAATAGGGCATGGAATATTCAAGTCCCTGGCAATGGCCAGAAGTGGAGAAAACTTTCAGCTGCCCTAAGTAGCATATTCCAGAAATTTATGTCTTTCATTGATACTTAATTTGTACCTGGATCTTCATCATTTGAATGTATGATAAAGGTCACTTTAGCTCACTTTGGTGGGGTGTCTTCATCACTTAAACTAGACTCTATGCTTACAATTTGAGGTGATGGCTTCGCCTAGATCTATGGAGATGACCTTCGGTAGATACATGAAGCCGGACCTGCAAGCATAAGTAGTACAAGCTACACTACACTACATCACACTCGACTAGACTATGATATAGTAGGGTGCTCCAAGATACGCCAAATAGTAAACAATCAGCACATGCAACGTAAGGTAATGTTATGAAAACAAATCATCGAGAAATTTCAAAATACTTTTTGTAGTAATACATTTCATTTTAATTATCGTGCCAAATGGAGTCCATTAGAATGATAAGTTGTTAATTAGGCATCAAGGCTAACTCAGGTTTGAAGATGGGTGACTTTGACCTAAATTCAAAGGTCAATAGGTCACTTAAGTGAACTTGGTTTCTGCATTGTAACTCAGAGTTTAGGTTATGACTTCAAAATTTCACATGGTAAGTCCTCAATAAGGGCTCGGTCAGCATAGTAGATTAATGACCTTGACCAAATTCCCAAGGTCACTACCTAGATTTCTATTAGTGATCTTGGTTTCTGCATGATAACTTCGCCTAGGGCTGTCATATTGTACAGGAATTTAGCAATCTGTTAGAACTAGATCAAGTTATGAAATGGGTGACCTTAAGTCAATTCCGACGGTCACAGAGCAACATTACTGAATTTAGTATATTCTTAATAACTACAGAACTTTTGAGCCAGAGCTTGTATTTTGTATGTGTTTTTAGTCTTGTATAAGGGCTGGATCAGCTTCAAAGAAGGATGACCTTGACCTAATTTCCAAAGTCACAAGGCCAAATTTGTGAATTTGATTTCTACCTACACTTCCCAAAGTCATGAGTGCCCCATTTAGTACTATCAACAGGGTAATGAGGCGGAACATAATGACGGTAGGAGAGCTTCTATGTTTTGCAAACATGTCTTGTTCAAGAAGCGAGGCAGTTGCAAGTTGTCAAAACTTATTGACTGCGACTCATGTTTGGGTGGCATTGAAGCGTACGTTGAGAACAGGAACGCATCACCATTGCTAATGTGAACAGAAATTACTTTCAACGGAAAAACCATTATTGGGGATTGTCATTTACTTGGTAGTGTGTTCATTGCAACCTTAAGGGCATAAATTAAAAATACTATAGAAACACAAAACACAAACACGCGACAACCCTTGTAAAAATGGAAATATTCCTAGCAACTTTGGAACTTTGAAGGACAGATCACGGAAATACTGAGTGTATGCACATAATTTCTTGTTATTTTAATGCAAAAAAAACATCAGAATTGCGCATGCTATATATTTTATTTCATAATCACTACCTTGTTTCTTACAATATGTCAACATGTGAAAACATAGTAAAATATTTTGTATTGCACACGCGAATAACCTCTGGGTGAATTTTGATGCAATCTTGGATGCACAACAGTCGCATATGTGTGAAAGTTGAATTGTCCAAATATTCACATAACCCAGGGTTTCAGGCACAAAACCTTGAGTTTCGTTGCAAAAGGCCGAGTTATCTGTACAATACACTGCGTTTGGCTCTGCCAATTTATATTTTACAGAGCTCGGGGAATCGTCACAAAACCCACAGATTTGTAAGCCAAAATGTTGTGCTAGCTGAGTTCAGTTATTAACAAAATCCAGGGTTTTGTCAATTATTTCATCATGATTCTGTTATTTTTATCAACAAAACTCATAGTTTTGTAACAAACATAGTGATGACTCATTGGGGTTGTTTGTGCTTGCAATATACAATATTTCTAAAAACCTTGGGTTTCGCGGCACGTTTAACTTTGTAAACATATTTACAGCAACCAATTACAGATATCATTTAATTCCATGGCCAGATACTGTGCTATTGAGTTCAAGTTGTTTTCATGATTTTCGTAGCAAAACCCGGCGTACGTGATGACACCCAATTTTTCCAAAAAAAAAAAGCTTGTGTTTTCTAGCAAAACTCGGAAAACCCCCAGGTTTTGTAAATTTCACGGGAGGACATCTTTTAAAGTTGTGAATATGTGTACAGCAACCAATCAAAACAGCATTTTATTCCATCTAGATCCTGGTCACTAGCTTAAAGTTGTTTCATAAATTTTATAGCAAAAGTTATGTGGGTTTTTTTTTTTTTTTTCGTTTGTTTGTTTTTGTTTTTGTTTTTTTTTTTTTTTTGTTTTTGTTTGTTTGTTTTTTTTTTTGTTTTTTTGTTTTTTGTTTTTTTGTTTTTTTGTTTTTTTTTTTTGTTTTTTTTTTTTGTTTTTGTTTTTTTTTTGTTTTTTTTTTGTTTTGTTTTTTTTTTTTGTTTTTTTTTTGTTTTTGTTTTTTTTGTTTGTTTTTTTTTTGTTTTTGTTTTTTTGTTTTTTTTTTTGTTTTCTTGTTTTTTTTTTTTTTGTTTTGTTTTGTTTTGTGTTTTTTTGCCAGACAATGCCCTGAGTTTCATCACAAAACCTGGTTTTCCTGACAAAAACTCGATGTTATGTGACACAGCTAGTAGTCTTAATTCCGCGTGCGCTTACTGCATTTTCACAAAACCCTGGGTTTTGTTCATGAAATTACAACTTACGAATCCCAAGGTTTTGTAAGATTCTAAAGCCCCCCGTTTTGCTTTGACATTTCAAAATTTACAAAATCCAGGGTTTTGTACTGAAATCCTGAGATGTGTCTACGGTTGATGGAGTTTTAACTTTGATTTACAAAACCCAGGATTTTGAAACCAGCACGCACCGGTGTGATTTGCTCAGTTATTTAAATTCAGTGTAAAATACAGGGGTTTTGTGCACAAAAACCCATAGTTTATGTGCAAAACTCGGAGTTTCATAAAATTCCCTTGATATTGCATCACAATTCCGAGGGGTTGTACATGAAAATTAATCGTCTATACCACTTCCATATGATTGTTGGAATTGTTTTGTGCTCGCTGTGAATGGTAATGCCGCTTGCAGATGTATTGTAACACAATTATAATAACACGGGAACATAAATGTAATCCTTGCCAGAGGAGTTTTCCTATTTCTCAATAATATAGCTGAATGGAAAAGGGCTCAGTTATGACCAACCACGTTTGCCTGCATTGAGACTTTATTGACGCCTCTGATCAACATCATTTTATTCAAATAAACCAGAAACACTGTTAGAGGTTCCAGTTTCCGCAAGGTAGAGGTTGCTTTTATAGAGTGCAACACAAAGCTAATATCATGTTGTGTATTTTATATCCCGTATTTATGAAATACATGTTGTCAGTTATTATCACAGATCATGATTATCTTCTTCTATGTTGATGTAGGTTAATATGGGTGTGATGAAGTGTGTAATGTAAAAACATCAAAGTCGTTGCCGAAAGATTAGATGACAGAATGTTCATTTAGTATCTGTAAAAACACTTTAATTAGTCATTGGCATTCCGAAAGCCACAATGACAGAGACACGATGTAGCATGCTGGGAACTTTGCAAGGTGTGTTCGTAATTGTAATACCCTGGAGTTTCACCCTTTCGATTTTTCAACCGCACTTTGTCCATAGATCTGTATGTATGTCTTTCTTTGATATTCATCTGAATCCGTTCGTAGCACGCGACACAACAGGGAGCATAATTTAAACCACGCTGTTATTCTACACAAAATAATCTTTTTATGTTCTGCATCACGAGAAAGTCGCTTTAACTCTTTCCTGTTCAAAGCAGCTAAAAGCGTGCGTATGTCAGATGTCTGTGTCAATGTTTTGACTAAATTTCTCGTTTAGAGAAAAGGCATTAGCGTGAGAATTCCAGATGAGATCTGTCAAAATGATGGGTTCCGCGTTAACATCCTATTTAGAAACGAGTTGGGTTTTTAGCAGCCATTTTTGCTTAGAAAAGATCTTGGCTGGTTTCTATTGTGACCAGGAAAGGTTAATATTCTCAATGATTTCCTTCTGTGGTTACCCAGGGTTCTTTTCACATCTTGCTCTACCCAGGCAACCACTAACTCTGCTCTGCAAGGCAGATCGAAGAAATGAGGCACTATTTATAAGTATTCGATGTAATAATATTCCGCTGAAAATTGGTTAACTCTCAGCCGGTCATGCTGTAAAACTGAGTCGACAGCATGATCTGTCGCACCCTAGGAGCTAAGGGCCCAGAGCGCATCGGATAAAAACTGTTGACTTGTTAACCTGATGAGCTTCTTTTCCCCTTAATTCTTTTTGATGAAAATGCAAATTTGAAGAGGAAATACAAAACGCAAAATGTGAAATTCTCTGTTGTCTTTTATCTGTGTTGTTTTTGACCCGTTAGCCCGACAATGTGTTAGGCCCTTGTCTTCCAAGCGCGCATTTTCCATAAAGCAAATGCGTGAACTACAGCATAGATAGACCTTTAAACCGTCGGGATATGTTTTAAGAAATTAATGCAAATCATAGGGTGAAAAATCCTTTTGGCAAAAACCTTTCTTAATGCAGGTTGGGCTCTTATCGCTCCATTGGAAGTGAAGAAAGCAATTTATTGGGTACAAAAGGGTTAATCTCAGTCTCCCCTCGATTGTATTTTATGCATGCTGTGCAGAATGTGCTAGAATACGCGATGCTTTGCACGGTTCTGCCACAGTGACGTAGAGGTACCATGTGTTGCAAAGGAAGCCTTAACTTTTCGTGTGGTCTGCTAATGCCTGGGACATCTGTCACTCAAGATTGGCCCTCACTCTTGATAAGTGGTACATTTAACCTTGGAGGAAACCACTCCATAAAGCTGACGGATTATGTAGTGGTAATGCAACCCACGTTTACATTGAGTTACTGATGTTAAATGATGTGATGAAGTCAACGCTTGGGTCACTTAAAGCCTAGAAGAAGTGAGAGGTTGGGATAAAGCTCAAAAATAGGCTCAGTTAGACTTGTTCTCTCCGCCCCGAGGCCACCATGTGCTGAACTTACTAGGGTGGCTTCCCATATGACGTCATAGCCCGCAGGCCAGCCACGTGCTGAATGTTGCAGAGCGGACGACATTGGAACAGCTGTATTTTCAAACTCAGGCTATTTGGTTTATAATTACATCACGTCATAAGCCATTCCTCATTTAGTTAAGTATACAGATAACAACAGACTCTCAGGAAAAGAGCGAATGAGAGTATCAAAGTAAGTATACTGTCCATTTACTTTTGGCAAAGCAAAAGGATTGTAAAGCTGTTGTTGTTCACGTTTTTTTAAATAAGAGCTTGAAGTTAATTGGGAAGGAAAGCACGTAAACACACAAAAGAGACAAACAATTGTATACTAAGGTAAAAAAACAATCGCACATCTATCTGTGAAAGCCGTTTGTGTTTTCTAGAGGCTGAGTAGTTGCTAGACAGTTGCTGGTTTCTTCATCTAGGCTGTGTTTTCAAAGTCTAAATGGGTATATTTATTAGCGTTGATCTAACTGACATCGTAGATATTGCAGGACATATTACAATATTCATTGATCCAAAATGGGGATGATTTTCTTTCCTACAATTAGGTCTAAACGAACCAAGAAAATCTTATCGTTTCATCCTAACGTCATGAAACCAATTATTTCATTAGCACATAATATCGATTTGTTGGGTAGCAGACAGGCACACGTCCAAATCACAGTTTGACTGATGTTCGTTACGGTATGTCCTTTGCTTCACACCGGGGGTGTATTCAGTAGTGTTACTTGAGCTCCCTGCCCTTCGCCAGCCAACCCATGTGTATATATCAAAACATGACACATAGAAATAGTTACATGATGCCATAGCTGTCAGACCTTGTGGAAATATTAGTTGCACAAAGTCGTTCAGCCAAGTGCTCTTTATTGCAGCTCGACTTCAGAGACCGCTATTAAGGAGACTTTGCCGGGCTTGATTCAGACGCAGACCGCGAGAAACTATGCAAGGGCTTCTTCACTGCCTTCTCCTGGAGCAATTTTACTGACAACGAGTTTGCGCTATCAGTTTATTGGAAGTCAGATTGTTGGTACGATTTGCTGAGCTCTTTATCGAGGGTAAGTACCGAAAGTGGCTTCTAGATAAATTGTGCAAGGAGGGTAATGAGGCAGAAAGGTCAGTGTACGTCTTATCATGGATTTTTCTTATCCACCAGCAACTATTCAAAGAGTTTATCGACTGACCAGAGAGTGAATACTGGTCGATATGACAATATGCTTGTCCTAATTTCGACTGTGAGACGAAGTGACAGCACAAAGAACCCATGCCAACATCTGCAAATTACTAAAACTGGTTGTTGTGATATATAGAAACAGCATGCAAAATGTGCAAAGCATTGTCGTGACTTGCTTCCTCGAAAATTTATGACCAACAGATTTATTTAGCAAGGTTACTTGGGTGTACCTCATTTACACAAGTAAACGTAAACTTCTAATTTCACAGGCTATAATGTAGAATGTTATTAACCTGAATCTACATATAAGTCACTAAAATCTCTGTTGTAAACTATTTCATTCTTTCCCATATCAGTTTACGTGCAAAGAAGCAGATTATCTGTATTGCGCAATTCCCGGTCTTTAGTTTGAATGTTCGATTATTGTACCTATCTACTTCGTTTTCGCAGATGCAAATAATATACGTGTTTGGTTGTGTACAAGGAATATAGGTATGACAAAGCAAATAGGTGCAAAGCGCTTAAAATAGTTATTTCTCGCTTCATGAAAGATATATACAAAGTAATCACACCATTCAAGAAAATAGAATAAATTGTTGACCTACCAAAATGTTTAAAATGTTAAATTGGTGTACATATATCTGCTGCCAAATCGTAATATTTGGTAATATCTTTCAATGAATCTTTAAATTTATGTTTAGGTCAACCATTTATGTATTATCTAGATTGCTATTTTCCCTATTGAACTTCCCTTAACCAGTCTTCGTAGAAATGGGTGATATCGATCCCATAGAAATGAGACTCACGGGAAATACTACAGAAAACGTCGTAATGTAGAGGCCATCCGGAATTACTCAAGGTTGACATGCGATATTCAGTGGTAACCATGAAACGGATGGCATATCCGCAGAGTGCATTATATCTTAGCATGATGAACCTCTCTCGTCTAAAACACCAAGACGAGAAGAACCAAAATAAGCATGGCGTGATATCTTTTTACGCAAATGTGGCTAAGATGGGCTAATTAGATGGTAAGATTGACGACAAACTTTATTGTCGCAAAAATGTTGTTTCAGTATCAACTTTGCGAAAGAACTGTCATACGACCCGTTGGCCTCCAGCCTAGGCTAAGCATATCGAAGGTACAAGGTACCTGTGCCGTTCTGTAGAGAATGCTGCAATCAGGAAAACTAAGATTGTGTCATCCCATGACTGTCCATTGTAATTTGCCACTTATCAACTTCAAAACAAATACATATAGGAACATGAAATTTCCCTAGGTACATATCGGCAGATAGCTGACCTTTTCCCATGAATTCAGTTACTTCAGCTTTAAAGTAACCCAATATGATTTTGGGTAGTCAGTGAAAATAAGTAATCCATGTTTGCATATATTTCAATGCATTGAGCGTTGTATACAGCTGGATTAAATAGAAATGGCTAGTTTTGACTTCTCGTACAATATGTTTTGGCAATTCTGTATAACAGTACAAAAATGGAAGTTTATAAAAGCTTGATGTCAATTTCATGTAATAATATCAGGCCGTTACGCTGCAACAGTCAGGAGCAAGAAAAGGATACAAGAGATAAATAAGATCATTTATCCCATATTTGGCCATTGGATGAAGAATATTATGCATTGATCGCCAATTTCGGTCGGTGATAATGTCAACGCCGAGAGTGTAACGTCACCAGTGCCAACAATACAAAACGAAAAGGAGGGAGCGGTCGAAATAGCAGTTCAGGTCAACAAAATTTTGATTTTTTTGTTTGACAACAACTTTGAAGAAAACATGAGAAAACAAATTTCCAAATGACCGTGATACACGTCGCAGATTCAAACAGCACTCCGTTCAAACAGTCAGCGCAGCAGTAGGCAGTTTTCAAACTCGTTACACTCCTTGTTAACTGTCATCACCCATACAATGGTCTTACGGGGTTCTATATTTAAATATATATACGTCCATATCTTTACTACAACAGTAGGAAGTTATCGTTCATCGAGTCGGAGTCTTGTTTGTGTGCCCTGATAAGCTGGATACGTTTTCTCCAACGAATGACAAGGTGTATAAAATTGTACTGCTCAGCGGGCAAATTAACAGTGATGCAAGACACTTATCCACCATCAAGGGACCCCCATCGGTATTAAGAATGCTACCTAATTACACTACCCTTGATTGGCCGCCTCTAAATCACAAGCCAATGGCCGCTGTTGTCACAAGGGCCCATTTTACGCTGTGTCAAATGTTGTGTGTAAGTCCACAATATGGATTCAGCACTGTGTTCCGCTTGCACGAATGACCGTGGACCAATAAGCCCAAGAAGCGAAATCTTGCTATAACTTGATCAGGACGTTCTGTTAATAGATTCACTTGTGAAAGTACAAAGTGTCGTACAATCACAGTAAGAGCGAAAAGTGGTTCATCCTTGCTCAGATGGCGTCGGCCATATCAATTTTATGAAACAGGCATTCATCAGGAAAACAAGCTCTCATCAATTAAAAGCTGCATATGTACCCGCAAAGCAGTCGTAAATGTATGTTGCAGTCAGTTCGCTGTTCCCAGATACAAATAGTTAAAGTAAAGATTAAATTTGATTCACGCATGCTGTAAAGAACCACCCTTGTCACCAAAATCATAGATATATATCTTTCACTGTACCCGTGTTTTAAAAAAATATGTTCCCAAAAGTGTGTGCAAACCCGTTTATATGTATTCCACGATTTATTTTGTCTGGATTTATTACTTTTTGTAGGAATGCAAAGTATTAATAAATGAATGTTTTTGAGAAGTAGTAAATGTCTTAATATCACAAATAAAAATGCTGTCCATATAATCATTATAGCATGCCTGCCAATTTTTGTGAAGCTGAAGTACAGATATACGAGGGCTGGCTGAAAAGTTCTGTGAAATACCCGTACGAAGTGGATAGTTCTCATTTAATTCTATACACAGTCCCCTTCCAGGTTTACACACTTGTGCCAGCGATGGTGCAAGGGCTGGATGCCGGCCAAGAAGACAATTTCTTCAGCCACCCTAAAAATGTCAATCACAGCGGAAATGACGTCATCGTTACTAGGAAAACGGCGACCGGCTAGTTCCATTTCCATTTGGGAAACAGGTGGAAGTCTGGCGGGGCTAATAAGAGGGATGGTCAATGACTTAGAAGCCACAATCATGGATAACTGACATGGCAACCACCGATTTGTGAACAGGAACATTGTCTTGGTGGAATAGGACTCCTTTAGTCACCATTGCCCGTCGCTTGGTCTTGGTAGCTTCACGCAACTATTAGCCCTTTCATTTGCAGGTACTTTATGACTGCCTATAGCCATTTTTTTTCATTTCTGTTGATTTCAATGGCAAGGTTCACAGGATGGTCTGGTACAAAGACACTAATCACACTACAGTTGCGGTTCATATGTCTTTCATTCATTTAATGATTGTACATGTAAGTGGCAAATATTTGTTTCAATCCGATTCAGATATCTCACTTAGGCTTAGACCTTTTCAGCCAGCCCTCTTAGCATATGTGTAGTAATTGATAGGAATAAGGTTTTACTCGGAACTTTGGTATCGTGTTTTTTTTGTTCTTTTTTTTCATTTAATAAGTGATGACTAATGTCAATGAACAGCGCCAGGGTGACATTTAGCCATGCAATCTTATCTCTGACGGCCCTGGCTAGATTGAGATTACCTGTGTGGAAAAGATTTGCTATACATGCTAGCTGACACTAAACTGATAAAATGTACGTCCGTGTAAAAAAAAATGAATTAATTGCTAATATTTCACAAGATTTCAATAAATATATCCAATTCCAATTGATGGTCTACCAATTATGCGTAAGCACCCACACTCACACCAACATCCAAGTGTGTGTGTGTGTATGTGTGTGTGTGTGTGTGTGTGTGTGTGTGTGTGTGTGTGTGTGTGTGTGTGTGTGTGTGTGTGTGTGTGTGTGTGTGTGTGTGTGTGTGTGTGTGTGTGTGTGTATTTTGTCCATGGGATGCAAATTGCAAACGACACTAAAATATACGCCGGTTTGAAAAATTAGAAAGTCACGTCATTTTGCCATAAAGCAAGTAAAGCCCTAGATGGTAGAGGCTGATTCGCATGTTTGTTTTATTTATTTTCAAACAGTTCTAAAGTGGAGGCGTTCTGTAGAGACTTTGTTACTGAAGCGGTAAACATTTGGCGTGGGCTGAACCCACACCCTTGGTGGCTATTTACTATCTCTTGAGATCGAATTTTTACTTAAGTCATATAAAGGCTCAAGCTTGCAAAATTGAATTGATTAGGCTAGTACTGAATGTGTCCATATTCAGAACTTTATTTGTTTGTTAGTTTTTTTATTTATTTTATTTTTATTTATGTATGTTGTATTATTATATCATGAATATATGTGAGTATGTATGTATGTATGTATGTACGTATGCATCTATTGTGCATAAGAAATTTAGTGTTTTGATTCAAATAGATCGGTAAACTACATTGCACCTAAGTTATAGAACACATGACACACATTACAAAACAAAAACAAAAGAATCAAACATGATAATAAGACAAGCTCATTTGCGAAACGGAATTCCCCTGCTTATTCAAAACACAAGACATACATCATTTGGAGATCCCACCTGCACGTGAAACTTTTTTTTTCTAATTTTGTATAAAAACAAGAAAACTCTGGTATCAAAATAGGAATGCCTGTTTACACACAGTGAGCTGTTTGTGTCGTCTGTTGCTTGGTTGTTCCTTCAAGGCGTTCCAAAGCCACGGGCATCAATTTTGATTTCGAGTATTAAAAAGGTTGCAACGACATAACAATGAAACTTAAGGTGACCACCAACTTCTTGAGGCAAAGGTACCGTCTTCAGTTTCCAATTCGTCTCTTTCTCCCTTTCCTCATTGATATTTATGGAAATTTCCTTCTACGGCCCCACCCATCGAGCCAGAACGTGTACGTTTCTTATGGCAGAATTTGCATGAATGAAAATTTGCATTCTGCTTTAACACGTCATGGTATTATACATGTATATTGTGCACATTAGGCGTTTTTTAAATGATGAATTTACAGTGCGTTCAAACATCAAGTAGGCAGAGAGGCCATTCAGAATCTCATTTTGAAAACTTGCAACTTTCAATCCTAGTATCTTTTTTTTCAAAATTATAACAGATATAGATACCATTCTCGTTTTCCACCAATATTCACACAATATTTCATGCAATGAATATAAAATGACAGTTCTGATACTTGAAACGAAACAATTCCAAAATAGTAGAGAGAGTCTCTATTTTAAATCAACAATATTCGTAAAACCGTCGTCTCATCCATGGGAGATTAAATTTCTTCCCATAGGCTTTTCCATTTTTTCATCGATAGTGAATAAAGAGACTGTCTTGCTACTAAGCAGGTAAATAATCCCTCTTCAATTATTATCTTTGGTAGTGTATGGCTAACAATGTCTGTAGCCCAAAATTTGCCATGGAACCATGGAATATCGATACGTCTTTCTTTGTCGGAGCAGCGTTTTGCCTCGGTCCTCTGTGGGAACCGACCTTGACAGGAAGAGACGTATTAAAGGGGAGGTTCTTTATTTGATGTGCTACCAGACTTTTTATGTCATGTGACGTGGTTTTCAAATTTTATATTGTCTGTTACCATGGCTATATTCTGTGTGACATGCGGAGCAGATTATCAGTTTTGTGTGATGTGTAATGGGTACCCCAATATATATATATATATATATATATATATATATATATATATATATATATATATATATATATATATATGTGTGTGTGTGTGTGTGTGTGTGTGTGTGTGTGTGTGTGTGTATCTATTATGTGGATTTTACTTGCGTGACCACATAGATTCTATACTCAGGTTGCATGGTTACTTTTTAACGTATTAGTAAATATATCTGTCAATATGATCACGAGTAGCGTGGTTTAGCAGGCAGAGATTTGTGCACATGGCTGGAAGCATAAATTTCTGCCTGCTGGGTTAATGTATATGGTATAACATTTCGTTTCGCACTGGTAAAAAGCACATATTTACTGTATTCTGGTAAGATGCTTATTTTAGAACTGGAACATTATAAATCACAAAGCAACAACACGGCCCATTCCTTATTGCATTGCAATGTATATTAACTGACAAGCTGCAAACTAAATTTAGATATCTAGAGTGGCATGTTGTGCGGCCTTGCTATCATGTAAACCGATAATCATGTTATTTTTATATACTTTTTTGGTATATTTCAAGTATATGAGTAAGGTATCAAAACAGGAATAAGGTGCAGATTATGCCCGTTAGAATTAACCTTGTCGATATTAGCAACAGTGTGTCTCCATGTAGGCCTATGTATATAAACACTTCAGTTTACTTGACTAGGTGAACTTGTTGGTGCCTCACATTGTATTAATGTTTGCTCAGCATCACCGACTTTGGATTGAAGTTTACGCCTGTAAGTACGTTGACCCAACGTCATCAAAGGTAGTGTATATGGTGATCAAACTAACGTTAGAACAACTTTTGTACTACAATGTAAATGGTTTTCTTTGAACATTGGACGTATAGCTTCAGTTAGCTTTTTTAAACGTCGCTTCAAATGCTGACCCCCCCCCCCTTGCATGCAGTAGAACGTTGCTACTTTGCTTAATTCGGGACAGAAATGTGTTAAGCAGAAAATTTCCTGATATGCTGCGATACATCACTGATTCTGGCTCGATTATTATATGGACCTTCTCTCCTGACTTCATATAGGCGGTACTTCAACAAGAATTTGTGACATTTTCGTGAGAACTATTTTGCGGCCCAACCCGAAAATAGCATATAATCTGTAATTTTAGGCGCACCCGTACACAAAATCAGTTGGCCTGTGGAAGTGGAAGTATCGTCTTTACAGTTGAGCCAGGGGTCGGGTACAGTATCAGAATCGAGCATGAATAAGCCGATTTAAACGTGAAGACCACCTCATAGGTTTAACACAATCACATTTGGGATATGTTGACTGCTGTTATCCCTTTTTGGCTTTTTGCTAGTATTAGAGACAAGTGCAAGTACTTGAGCCAAAACCGCCACCAATGTTGCAGTAATTTTCAAATCAAACTATGGTTGAAATGGTGAACTGAGTCTTTAGTTATACGCTTTGGATAGCTGAAATATAGTGTCTACAATATCTTAATAATGTTGCTTTCCACATCAGCTCATACATAATGGAGTCACAAAAATTGATTTCGCGACAGACAAACGGAATGCTCAGATGTGATGAATTAAATTCTAAAGTCACAACATGCGTTAAAACGTTGCTCAATGTCCTCCATCCCTAGGGGGTAAGTCCATGATTCCTATATCAGATTCACAAAAATGGACATACAAATAGATATGATATTTTGATTGTGTTGTGAGTCAAACCTGGCACCCTCAGAGGGTCCCAAGTTTGACAGTAGAACAAAGGTGCTTTAAGTCAAAATTGGGCTCCTAAAACGTGAAAATTTTCGTTAAACTGGTATTATTAAGTATACTTACCTCTCGACCACCACTGCCAAAACCTCCGTTTCTGCCAATAATCCCAACACAATTGACTTGGGATACTAAGTCGATTGTTTCCAAAAACCGGACGGTCCCGATGGCGCCATCTGTCGGTTCTAATGGATCCGGTGGTGACTCCAGATGTGCATGCAACCTTGCACCAGCAAAGGCGTACATGCCCTCCTCAAGCACTATCACGTCACACAAGTATTGCTCAGCAAAAGACATGGATGATTGCCAGTGGCTGGCCTATATGATATCGCCAACAGCGATACTCCTTACGTCATTCCAGGAGGCATAAAAGGTTCGTACCTTTACTCCTTACATCATGCCAGGAGGCATAAAAGATTCGTACCTTGTGAGCTCTGAGACTTGCTTTAAGGCCACAGTCCTATCCAAAGCATTCTCAAGGCCTTTAGGATCGTCTGCTTGCTCCATGATGACATCGTGTTTTATCAAACTTGCTCCTTCCAAGGTTTACCCAGGGGCAGAAAGAGGGCGCACCTCTGACCCCTGGAACTGTTAATGCATGAGAGATACCAGTGCAGCACTCCCACCAGCGAAGGACTCTTTCCTTCTCAGAAAGAGCTATATCCATAGCACGGGGGGGGGGGGGGCTTTAGGGCCCTAGATGGATCTCGAGCAACTTGATTCTTTACAAGGAAGCTCAAGTAAGGCCTTAGGGTCAGCTGGGAGTCGTCAGGTGACCATTGGATTTGGTCCTGTGCTAGAGCATAGATTTCACGATTCTAGCTCCCAAACCAAGTGTTAACTATAAACAAGTTTGCCACGTCCAGTACTTGAGGTCCACCTGACTGGGGATCTCTAGAAACTCAAAGGGCCACTTCTTCAACATGATGAAGACCAGTAGGATGTCCCACCATGGTAGGACCTGTCTGCCCTCAGTCTGTTGGTGTAGAAGGTGCACAGCAAGTGCCTTTGGGAATGGAGTGAACACCAGAGGTGCTGTGGCAAGGCTGAACGGGAGTACTCTGAAGTGGTATACCTGGCCCGAAAATGTGAATTGCAGATACTTCCTTGAAGTCTCCCCAACTTGCACTTGGGAGAACACTTCCTTGAGATCCAAGGACATTGCCCATTCCTGGGGCCACAGGACTTACGCTACCAACTGAGGGGTCTCCATCCCGAAGGATGGGACCTCTAAGTACGAGTTCAGCATTAACAGGTCTATGACTGGACGCCAACCTCGGTCCCTCTTGGGGACAAGGAAGAGTAGGCTTATAGAGCCCAGGCAAACTGGGATCCTCTACCTGCTCTATGGCGTTCTTGCCCCGAAGCTTCTCCACCATCTCCAGAAACACCGATGTTTTGGGTTCCTGGGTGGAGGTGTGAACCAATTGGGTTCACGGCACAACAGAGGCCTTTCTTCGCTGCAGGACACTAAATAGCCATGTCTCAGGGTCATCAAGGTGAATGAAGAGTCTGCAATGGACTCCCATTGAGCACGAAAGGTGGAAAGAAAACTGCCGACAGGGCACTCTTAAATGTTCATAGGGGTGGCAGAGGGCAGCTTTGAGACTGAGTGGTCTTGCAAGTAAGAGTCAGTAGCCCTGAGGCTTGCCCGACTTCTTCACTTTATTGAACTGCTTGCCCTTTTCTGATTACTTTCCACTCTTTCTGGGACCTCTCATGGCCAGAGGGATGGCATGGGTCGGAGGGCCTGCAGCCAGACATCATGTTGGTTGGAGTGAGTGGTACATTGGGCATGGTTGCGTTCGGCGCAATATGCCCTAAGCACGCCAATGAACACTGTTAACCTGGACCAGCAGTGGAGATACTAGTTTAAAGATATAACGGTCGGAAAAACCTTGAGAGCTCCCTTTACCAGTATCATAATGTTTTATGCACACATTGAAAAGAAAAAGTCTGCTGAAGGGCTATTTTATGAAAAGAGCTGTCCAATGTCACCTTAGAGCAAGCTCATGCAAGGTCTTAAGATGGTTCAGATTTATAGATTTGACGGTTATAGTTTCATTGGTTCTCAAGATTGGGCGTTTGCAAAGATTTTATATGTTGGTCCCTGTGACGTTGAGAAATGAGCCAAGATCATCAAGGACAAACTTACCCGAGATCTTGATAAGATAAATGCTTCAGGTGTGTCAGTTTGATGGATATATCTTGATTTGTTGAGCAGCGATTGCGTTTACAAAGCGCTCAGACTCACGCCCATTTGCACGGATGGACAGACATGATAGCCACAATACCCCGTCGAACTATGGAGCGCAGGGTGGGGAAAGAGATCACTGGACATGTCGATACTTAATTTAAAGGTCTGCGTATGAGGAACATGAATTTGGAGTCATAATGATTTGATTTGATTGTTCCCTGTGACCTTGAGGAATGGGCCAGGGTTTTCCAGGCGAACTTAACTTGTTGTGGATGACCATTAGGTCACATGCCAAGGTCACAATACCTTGCAAAATAAAATGGTTTCCCTGCTACATCTTCAGGGTAGCATTTTTTTTCGGGACACGCCGGCAAGATGTTAAAAGGTTCTATGCATGAATGGTTTTCCAGGCGAATTTAACTTGTTTTGACTAACCCTTTACTGTGTAAAATGATAAGCAGCTTTGTCGACAGCAGCTTTTGATATTGCACACACTATCGCAACATGTTTTATCCATAATTTTGCACCACCCCCACCACCCTCCCACCCCGTAGGAGGGGATGCATATATAATGTTCAGTCCCGTCGTCCGCCGCCGTCTCCACCCCCGCGTATCTTATTTTTCTTTATATTTCTGTCCAGTTTGGACCTATTGCCTCTTAATTTGGTACAGATAATCTATGGGTCTGGGAACTTTTTCCCATATAAGAATATATAACCTTGAGGTCAAACATCAAGGTCAAATTCTTGTTGCATTTTCTGCTGACTCAGCAACTTTTCACATATTGGCTTATACCTTCTTAATGGTGCATTGTAGGCTCAAGGTTACTATCAAAAGTTTATAGGAAAGTACCTATGGGTTTTCAATTTGTATGGTTTATTTTAAATCTGAGTGAACTTGAAAGGTCAAACTGCATACATTCTGTTGATTACGATGTAAGTCAATGGGGATGCCAATGTTAATTCACATTTTTAACTTTTACTCCAAAATAATTGGTCAGATTCACTTCAAACTTGGTGGAGATGTACATCAGGTGAGTATCTACCCATTGTGTTCAAATGGTTGTGCTCCAATGGTTTTTGGAATTTTAATGTTTTCTGGTTGATTTTTGCATTCCTTTTTAACAGTTTGTAAATCAGTGGGGTCTGCAATGGTAGTTCACATTTTGACTTCTTCAAACCCCTAAGCCAGATTCACTATAAACTTTCGGTACGGATACTCCATAGATTTGGGGATTTTTTTCATATGATAGTGGATGACCTTCAGGTCACATGCCAAGGTCAAAATACCTTGCAAAATAAAATGGTTTCCCTGCCACATCTTCAAATGGGTATGATTGAAGTCTATCGAACTTGGTCAGACTTCCGTTAAATTTGCTGAGATGACTTTGAGGTCAAATGTCCAGATCAAACTTTCTGCAGAAGAATGGTGGCCCTCTTGGAGGGGTGGCCTCCGGTAACAGGCGCCTGCTTTGGGGATACATAATTTTTTCGCATGTAAAACTTGCTTCTAGTTCTAATTCAAATTGTTTTCAATCGACCATATGCTTGAGCTCGCAAGCAGACGACATTCCACACTTGGAGCTTTTGGCCACTTTGAGCAGTACATGCATGGTTAACTCGTTGTAGCCGGAGGTGACCTGTTAATTCTGAGAAATAGGTATAATTCTAAACATTAGTGATGAGAATATCTTGCGTCCTATCAAGAAAGTATATAAATAAAAACGTGCATTTTTTTCCAATAATTATAGCACACACATTTTTAGGCAGAAGCTTGTAAAAAAGATAGCTATCAGTCGTGTTAAATAAACAAACTAAGTGTACGAAATTGTATTTACACGTGATCAATTCCTAAATAAATCTTGTTTATATGTCTTGAAAACTGAAACATCGTTTCTTCCAATTTCGCTTTTCAAAGTCCGAGCTAATAGGCCTTTAGTACGTCCTTAATAACTATTTTTTGCTGTATCATGTAACTGACCTCGTTTCACTGGTGGACCCAGTTCCTCCATGATAGTTTTTATTATAGTTGCACTCCAAAGGATGCCCAGCGTAGACGATTTGCACGCCTAAACAGCGCTAGTCTACTATAACTTCGGAGTTTAAAATTAGAACCAATTACCAATGTTTGCGTGTAACAATATGCAGAGGAACTACTGACAAGGCACAATCTCCATTGGTACAGACCATTGGAGTCATCGGGACATGTAAAGCATTTAGTCGCTTGTCCATTGATTTGAGGTTAGGTGTGTCTCTATGGACTTATCTTCATTAGCAAGTCAAACTAGGATTACTTGACTCATTCTAATAAAGTCCCAAGTTACCCATTCCTATTTGATTTTGTGTAATTGTGTCCTTTGATGAAACCTTCCCCTGTGGATACTGTTCCACAACGTATCCAAGAAAATTGATATATGGCACACGTTTGTTGTTTGGGACGTATTATTGAGCATTATGTCATTCTGCACCGGTCACTTCATAAGCAGAAATTCTTTCATCTCGGTATTTGGCGCAAACCATGCAACTTCTACTGATATTCAGTATATATATATATATATATATATATATATATATATATATATATATATATATATATATATATATATATATATATATATATATATATATATATATATATATATATATATATATATATATATATATATATATATATATATATATATATATATATATATATATATATATATATATATATATATATATATATATATATATATATATATATATATATATAGTTATGTCTTGAGTGGTTCATGGGCAGAATTGTAATCCTCAGACCGTCTTGTGGGCAGTTCTGTTTATCGGCAGTTGAAAAATGCCCATAAACCATGTTTGCCTTAAATTCAATGCGCCACCTAGGGGGTTTCAGAAACGTTCAAATAAGCAAATCCGCCCAGATATTGTGGGAAGCGATAAATGCCCAGAAATTGTGGTAAGCTAATTCTTGGTATATCCTGCCCACGGTCCGGTTTGAGGATTATTATTGACCCGCAGACAATGCGGCATGACCCACAAACTGGCTGTAGGACCTATTCCATTGTATATTTTTTGTGGGCAGTGTATCATTGCCCATAAACCACCCAAGACATATATATATATGTATATATATATATATATATATATATATATATATATATATATATATATATATATATATATATATATATATATATATATATATATATATATATATATACACATATATATGTATATATATACACACATATATATGTATATATGTATATATATACACACACACATATATATATATATATATATATATATATATATATATATATATATATATATATATATATATATATATATATACAGGGACAAGAAATTGTGTACTCGTGCCTTCAGCCAAAGTAGCTACTATTAATCGAAAACAATCGTCCTTTTGACCCATTCCTGGTCAGATTGAGTCAATTGCTTTCTTTGGCGCCAAAATTGTATTGAGCTGGGGTGTGCCATCGTGAATGGTTGTACATAAAAATCTAGTCAAAACTATTTTCTGATTACGAGAAATTTAAGTAAAAACGACAGTTTTCATCCGTAAAGGGCTTCTAAGCGGTTTGAGCGGGAAAAGATTAAAAATCAATGACGAAGATACTGTATTATGTACTTATCTTCACATCTGGCATTATGTATGATCATAAAATAATACTATGTCCATAAAAACTGGGTGCGGTGCATTTCTGTATTTACTATATTTATAACAGAGTATTACTTCATGTGGAAACAAGTTCTTCTATGGAGACAATTATTTCACTCCATTATCTCGAACCCAAAATGCAGTCACATTATGTGATATGTTCCCAGCGTGCAAGGATAATAAAAATCGTAAGATTACCCAATTCGTGGACATTGTAAAATAACTGGGCACTTTTAGTTTGGGGATTGAACGATACAAACATCATTTCCTCTAGAATTAGATGTCCGACTTTTGCATTTAGATTAACAAAGGATGGCATGCATGTAACTGTCTCACTACTAGAAGTGTATGCCAGGGGCCTCAAAAACTTTCTTCTGCAAGTGGCTTGATAAAATATATATATATATATATATATATATATATATATATATACATACATACATACATACATACATACATACATACATACATACATAATCATTTATATTCCCGTGCACAAAATTTCCCGAATACACTCCAAATCAGAATTCCACGTGTTTCGCGTTCCCAATTTTATGCAGGTTTTCATTCCACATTCAAGGTGATATAATTTTCCCGAGTTAAACATTCCCGAACTGGATTTCCTCATGAAAATTCGGGAATATTTATCCCTCACGAAAATTTATAATACAGTATTCAGATTTTCGATTTTTTCACATTTTACCATATTTACAAAGAATGGATGCATTTGAGAGTATCTGATTGCTACAAGAGTATACCAGTGGCTTTGAAAATAATTCTTTTGTACGTAGCGAAATTTCATTTTGGTATCTGGGCAGTTGATTGTAAAGTTTACATATTCTGAAGTGCAAGGCACAGATTTCCAATTTTTTTTGGACAAGACTTTATTCTATGTTCGGAAGTTAAAGATGTCCTTGGGGGAGTTAAAACGAAAAACCGTATCCATCCTAGTCACATGACCGAAACATTATCAAAACTTAATTGTGACGCGCCAGCAACGAGATTAACACATATGCGAAAAATATAGTGCATGGTGACGTTCGATTGTACGTCAGATGTGACGCGGTATGAGTTCGGCCTGCGTGAACAAAGATAGCACATTCGAGCAGCCTTGAAAGTAGGCCTAGGGGGCATACATTTTGCGGTAAATACCCAGTTATACATAGAACAAATGGAATAGAATCTCACATGGGTAGCAGTGAAATACGGTGTTTTCTCTCACTCAAGAACAGATGTGTCGATGACATTCACTCGTGACCTCCGGTCACTTGTGAAGGTTTAAACGACAAATGTGCTCTCTCCTGGCAGGAAAACACAGTAGCCTATCTCACACCACCTATGTGAGATCTTATATATAACAGTAATTGATGCATGAGTCAGTGTCTCTCTGCTATAAAAGTATCTCATTGGCTTATTTTGGTTAGTTGCTTATTTTAATCTTGGTAGCTGGTCTTCAGGTATGTTTATTTTGAATTACAAGATACCAGCTAATAGAACGTACTAGAAACATCAGAAAGTTCAGAAAAGCACACCCCCCCCCCCATATTCATAAATTTCATTCCAACTATGATAACAAAGTTAATTACAACAAAAGGCAATATCAACATTCATCTGCCAAAGTCTCGAGGGAGGGGGGGGAGTAGAGACGTTCTGGGTGTGTCTGGGTACATACATGTAGGAGATTTTATATGTGCAACCCACGTATGTACAGAAGGATGTGAGGCCACCATAGTCTGAATTGATTCAAGGTTGCACGTTGTATCTGGAGTAAACAAAAATGTAGTGCTGTAACCAGAAAGAAAATATATAAGATGAATGAGGCCAAGTTGAACTCACAGAGCGCTCCTTGTCAGATATCAATGACAATATACAGCATTACGGACGTCAATACAGAATCAACATGAGTATCAACCCAAAAACGAATCTGCTGCCGCTAAAACTACGTTGTGCAGTCTTAAGATCTATAGGAGGCATAAAATATATTTTTATTTCAACAAACCTTATAAATTTAAAGGTTTTGCTAGTTAAGCAACTGACATTAAAAACCAGCTTTAAGATGTATTCTACATTGTGACGTCCATGTGCTGCTGCTCTTTGTAACGTTACAAGAAGATCAGCATCAAAACCACTGAGGCTTCAGACATTCACTCAGCGGAAAATTACAGAATAATACAAAGTATGATAACAACATAGACAGCTGTGAATAGTCAAGTTGCTGTTGCTTGCCCTGTTCCAGTCCTTACACACGTAAAAGTTTACGAAGTTGGCTTTCATGGGTATTGGCTTGCAACATTGCAAAAATTTGTCATCCGCTATGTTAAACTAAGAATTCTATGAATCAGTCTGTGTCCCAGTTACATAACACCCGAAACAGAAAAAACAAATAAAACAAGATTGAAATTAGCTGTGAAATTTAATTAAAAGGTTTCTCCGATTAATATTTCGATATGCCACCCAAGGTGGTAACAAATATCTGGGGTATGCCCTTATGCAGGTCCTTACGTATCAAAATTCCATAGTAAATTGAAGGCACAATGCTTCAGTTGTAAGAATGTTGGTCAACTGTGAAGGCGCAATTTTTAAGTCATTGAGAGTCAAGTAAGGGTACAGATAACGCAGCCCTGCTGACAGGACTGCCCTCTTTATGACAAATATTCTCTCTCTCTCTCTCTCTCTCTCTCTCTCTCTCTCTCTCTCTCTCTCTCTCTCTCTCTCTCTCGTATGTGTGTACCTGTGTACGTACGTATGCATGTGTGTAATATAAGACCATGTTTTGCCTTTCGCTGAAGACTCGAGCTATACTCAACACTCTCCTATTTTGTTCCTTAGTTGGTAAGAACAAAATTATTCATCGATTAATAACATGTCCACTTTCGACGCTAACAGTGCATTTTACAGTATTTGTTTCAGATGAAAAGAAAATGGACAGATAAGATATACTTGTTCAGCGCTTCTCCAAACAAAATTACTAATTCGGAGGGGTGGCCCGAAAGAGATATATGTACTGTTTTTGAGGTTGTAAAAGAGACCTGCATACGGTCTTGTTAATTTGTATTTATTTCGACATCTCTGCCTTTATCAAATCGCATATCTGCATATAAATTTAACATTTCTATGGCTGTACGTTTCTTCAGTTCTAATTGAAACAAGAATATGCGAGGGCACTTGTGCTTAAACTTTCAAATCCGGAAAATGGGACTTGTTTGTGTTGTTTAAAGAGGGCTGACAATGCATCTGGCGGGGATTAAAGGATTGGTGTTTATCTCTTCAATAGTTTTTTAACAACAAAATGTAAAGCCGGTAGTCCTAACCAGACTTCACGTGCAAATTATCCGTGTGCATATCGTTATATGTCCGTAATATTCGAGATCAGCACTTACAAGGGTTGCAAGGCAAAGTGAGTGCTTCAAACCTTTTTCGTGTGTGTGCGTGCACCACATATATACACATTGCTTCAATGCGCTGCATGATTCCTTCAAGATGTTATGTGCTCCGAAACTGTTAATAGGGCATGGCCGTTTGGAGCAGTAGGTTGTCTACATTACGTGCAGCCTGTTTTCAGATTCAGTCTTCGATTTGTTCTTGTATTATACTCTTCGATTTTTTCTTGGACATCGTATTATACATCTCTTTGACCAACTGACTTTCTGATGCGGCAGAAAGAAAGGAGGTTACTGGAAGTCCAAGGTGTAACATTACATGTGCTGCTGTAAAAGTCGAGATTTTACAGCGTGGGCAGTATGCCAGCAGACATGCCCTTGCCTTCTAAGTATTCAATTCCCCCATGATATCGTGAAACATAGACATGGGGGGGGGGTGCAGGGATAGTGTCAGACTTTCAGATGTTGTGGCCATCAATCTAACAATACGAGAAACACCCTTCTCTTAGATGTCCGAAAGTGAAGTGCCTTCCAGTCAAGGTTTCCCAGAAAGTTTTTTTCTTCTCATTTACCAGAAGCTAGTCTAGATAGATACGAGATCAGGTGTGTTAAGTTGCACTCACAATATGTGTATGTCAAGTCGTTTTACCATTTAATCCATAATTGCACATATGTGTAAATCTTTTTCACATATCATACTATGAGGATGTCTTGATGAGGGGTGGCCATTATTCTAATTCCATGGAGCACTCATTCCAATAACGATCATTGAATTTTGCATCTTCCATGTCCTATTTATTACTTTTTGTACTCATACACATGTACATTAACACATGACTTAATATTGACTTTTCGCCTTGTGGTGTACGATATATCTCCTTTTTTGTATTTTGGGGTCTCCTTCCAATAATTTTCGATAATCAGATACATCAAAGTCTCAATTTATATCGGAGCACTTTCCATGCGGTAAAAAAATGGAAGATTTTGAAAGCAACATAAGGTCTTTAAACTAGGTTGTTTTGCTATAAACATTATGTTCATTTATATATTTGATAAAGAATAATAACCTTTCTTCTATTATGTTTAAATTGAAAGAAAAAAATATTTTCAATAGAAAAAAAGGCCCTCGATCTTGTTCCTATGCCAGTATGTTTATTGACATTGCCCTGACCGACGGGTATCAGTTACTTCAGTTACTTTTGGTAACTGAAAGGTACAGTATTTTGTACATGTAAAATAGCTTTGAACACACATGAACGTAATTGTATATTTATTTCACAAATGTGTAAAACTACATTATGAATTTAAAATATTTATTAAGTTTACGTGTCATATTATACAAACACGAACAACAGTGCAACATTTTCAGTGTAGTTTTCAACTTAAAAATATATCACAATCAGATTTCCCTGCGATTTATAACCGATCCAGTCACAGTGTATGTCTAAACCTATAAATTATTGAACATATTATCACCTTCGATTCAAAATTGAGAAAGTTCTAGGCTTCAACAGCCAAATAACTTTGTAAACAGGTCACCAGTGGGAAAACATTGAGCATGCTTCGCAGCCATAAATTCCCGGACATGCTTGCTGACCGTAAGTCGCAGAGCTTATGCGATCACTTATGTCTGTTCGTCCGTCCATCTTTCTGTCTGTCCGTAAGCATTTGCTTGTGAGCGCGATAGAATCCATAGATTTCAAGATAACTCCATATGACTTTCAGGACTTATCGTCTGCATGAAAATCTAAGTCGAGTTTGATATTGGTGACGGAGAGTATTATGTAACATAGGGGCTCAAAATGTGAAAATTCTGTGAGTTCTCTAGCACCCTTAATGTTTGATAGATGTTTGTGAAATTTAGTGAGATTATGAAGGAAATCAATTTCTCAGTCGCATATGATACTAGTGTCGCCACCCATAACCTGACGGAAATTATGAGCCAAAATGTGATGAAAGATGTCAAATACAATATCTCAAAAAATAATTAAATTAGACATGCCAAATTTAAAGGATATATAAAGCATATCAAATGCCAATATGTTTTGTAATATCCATGACCGTGACCTCTTTTTGTTAGGTCAGCAGATCTGTAAAGTTGAAAGAGGTGATTTTGTAATGGCAGGGTACAGTGACGAAACAGGCCTCTGTGGCTTGTAGCTTGGACATCAATGCCTGAAGAGAATTGACCTTCCAAATCAAAATTCGACTTGAACACATTGTACATAAAACTGTGACTTACTTTTTGGGTAAGCGAGACCCAATGTTTATCGAGTGTGGCGCTTCTGCACGTTTATTGTTTTCTTTTTTCAACAACTCGAAAAGTTATAAGCCGATTTGAATTTAAACACACCATGTATGAAAAGTGGGGTGCACATTTTTATCTTAATAAATCACAATCTGAAATGTTTTTGAATGCTCTGCACCCAACATTTTTTTTTCTTTTTGAGTCAGGCCCATATTACTTTCTGGACTTATAAAGTGTATGAAAATCTATGTTGACTTCAGTGTAGGTGGCGCCACCGACAGCATTATGTAATATATATATATATATATATATATATATATATATATATATATATATATATATGGGTAAAATGTGAAATATTTTGATCATTCAAGCATCATAATTTTTTTATTCCTCTTCATGATGTTTAGTGGGATTTGTGAAGGAGATCGAAATTTCGTTTGCTTATGATACTAGTGGCGGCACCTAAACTTTGACGCACGTTATGGGTTAAAATGTATTGAACGATGTAAAAGTCCGTATCTCGAAATAAAGTTGTATTAGACATGCTAAATTGATGGGCCATAAAGGTCATATCCGATGCATGTTACGCAATATCAGTGACCTTGACCTATTTTTGTAGGTCACCGGCCTATAAAAAATGGAAGAGTTAATTTCGTAATAGCAGGTTGAAGCTGGGACATCATGTCGAAGACAGTTGAACCCGCGGATCAAAATTGCACTTTAGTACATTGCACATTGGTGACCCACTTTTGGGCACCTTGACCCAATGATTGCTTTACCTTGACCTATTCGCCAAGGTCATAACTTATTAAAGGACATTTAATCCAATGCATTGATAAAGAATGAAGTGAATAATACTATATCCACCACAAATGTGTGCATTGAGGATACCCGGATTAATTTCTCAATTTCATCTGAGAAATGTTTTTCAGAAAATGATTTTTTTGTCGATGGTCATCAGATTATATGTCAGGAGTGCATTGGACCCATGGACCTCTTCTTGTGTGATGGTGACTGCTTGCCCTTTCCTTGTATTTAGTAAAAACAACCCAGTTCAATGTAAAGAAAGTATGAACATGAAATATCAGCAGATACTTAATTACATACAGTATAACAGGTTCCTGCTTATGATGGCAGGACTTGAAGAATTTATATGAACTAGTATATGCACACATATATTTTACATCATGAAAAATATTTACACATGTGTGTAAAAAGTTACACATCGGTAAAAGTATGTCACATATGTAGAAATGTTTTCGAGATTGTATAAAACTTTCACACATGTAATACTCTCTTTTATTTTACATGTATGGAAAGGATTGACACATGTTTAACTTTTACACATGTATGTAAATATTTTGCAAATACGTGTAAAACATTTACAGGCATATGTAAAAAGTTGTATTACCCCTGTGTATGAAATTATTTAACACAAGCATTTTCTCACATGTGTATTTTTTTCACATAAGGAAAATTATTTTGCACACATACAATACATGTATGTGAAAATCTCATATATATATATATATATATATATATATATATATATATATATATATATATATATATATATATATGTGTGTGTGTGTGTGTGTGTGTGTGCGTGTGTGTGTACAGTATATGTATATACATATGTTTAATTATGGATTCAGTGTTTAAACGGCGTTATAGAATTTTGGATACTTGTGACGTCACGATTGGTGCGGATATACACAGATGCTGATACTATTTAGCGCTGCTTAAAGCCTCTTTTGTGATGAAAGTGAAAATAACTGAAGCGTATTCAACTGGAAATGCCTCATTGTATCCACAGATGCAATTTCTTGTTGAACTTTGACCTGCATTTGCAGATATTGAGAAGGTTTGACGGGAAAATAGGTAACACGCATGTGAGAGAAAGAGTTCACAATGGATGACACCGAGGTCACCCTTTGCGTGATTCTCCGGCCATTTTGGATTGCCCATCTCTTCATACCAACAGATTTACAATAAAACTTCATAATAAATAAATGCAGCAAACTTCTTCACCCACCCACCCCACCCCCTCCCGAAGATACGCCGAAAAGATAACTAATTCGAGCACGGGTAAAGTGAAACTACGGTGCTTAAAACTGCGAAATCACTGGAGCTGTGTTCCGCGATGTGATTCTGTGGAATACATGCTGATATGTTGCTGCTGGCAAGATAACTTGAATCATATGTGCATCGTACCGCTCCTGTGCGGTCTTTTGACAACCATTCCTTTATGTTTTCACGCTGCCAAAGAGAATGATTGGCGGCCCTTCGGCGACATAAAAGTACTAATTGACCTTGATAAAACATCTCAGAAATGTAATTTACACCTGTAATGAGTTCCGGCTTTGGCTCGTCTCCGGAACTCTAGAGAAAAATCATTCAAATGTCAGCGGGGTCTTGGTAGTAATCCGTCTCACATATGGGGATCCATAAATCGGAAATGCTCGACACAACACGAACTGTCTGTCTGTTGTGAAAGTCATTTTAATGATCTTCGTAAAACATAGTAGATGTCCCTGCCCAAAAGCTGATCAAACAACTCCTGTACGGGCTCATTTAAATCCCTGCAACTCACTTTGAAAGACATAACGCCTCCTATTTCTGCCCTCGACGCAACGCACATGCGTCTTGAGGCACTCTCGCCAGATTGGCGGTGTTGTGTTTTTTTGTGTCTGCAATAGGTCATGTCTACCCTAAGGGGGTTTTGCTGAGAACTGGCAAGGTATTTCTATTCAAGACAACCATATAGTTCAACTTACAAAGGTAGACTTCACCTACTCTGATACTTCAGAAAAGATGCCATGCTCTACAGGGAAACGTCCATATTCACAGTAAACAATTTTGTAAGCAAATCCTTCTGCAAATCATGCCAATGAGATATTGGCATGGATGGTCAAGGGTCAGCCTTATTGTTTCTTCAAGGTTGCATCTTAACTGTCCGTATAGCTAAATCTGACAGTACGCTTTTGATCAGAAGTATCTGTTTTAATTATTAATGCGTCGTTCATGTGCAGCTAATATGATATAGTAAACTATAAACCCTATCTCTGGAACCCAATCTAGGGTCACAGAAGACTATTTCGACAACGTACTGGATACCGTATCTTTCGTTCTTAACCTGCTCCATGCATGCTATCTTTAGAGCGATCCTTTCGTTTATGTTTTACCTGCGGGTCAGTTCTCAAGAGGCTGAGCTTGTAGAGGTGGCTTTGTTCACCTGTTTATACGCTTTGAGATTTCTTCCTAGGTCCAGGCTCACATGGGGTTTTGTAATTGCAAACGTCAACATTTGCCTATCCCCATTACCCCAACGTGCCGTAGTAAATAATAGGCAACACATATGCGTCCTTTGACTGTGAATCAGACACAACAAGCTCCAATGCATGGGTGAAGGCTCTACTTCCAGTTATAATTTTCTCTAAAATATGCCATAGTAAGACTCGCTGGCGTAAGTTTTGGCACTCACTATACCAAGAGCGGCCGGAGGATAACGATGGACAAAGGAATCCTTTGTAAGGATTTACTTCTGAATATTTTCATGTAATCTCTTCGTTAAAGAGCAGGGTCACTATACTATCAATTTATCAAACTCCCACCTAGTGTTTCATTCGCTGGTGTTTTCATTATTATGAATGCGTTTACCTAGATATCTTAAAAGGTGCTCCTTCACCTATAGAACATTACACACAAAAAAAACCCATCTGGTTTCATTTGTGAATTTATACATTCAGCATGAAGTTCCAATTTTCCAAAATAGATTAAGGAGTAAATTAACTTTAAATTGATATTTACTGCCTCGACAGAAGAGACCACCAGCTCATTGCTCATTTGAGGACAAACCTTAGAAGACCTACGAAAAAGCAGAAAATTTCTTCCACATGGCACCCCAGTTTGTTACTCATCTGCAGCTAGTGAAGCCAAATATGCTGGTCTAGTTCAGACCAATGGATCTTCGTCCTGAAACCGTGACCCATTTATCTTTTCGAGTAGATTCAATCCCTTGACATCTGCTTGGACCATTTATGATATCGAACCGTGGCCGCCACGAGGTTTAGTCAATTTCTCACCCATATTTGAGAATTTACGTATGTGGCAGACACACCGCATTCTGTAAAACTGAACTACTTAACGAAGGATCTTTTCGCACCTAGCGGTGGGTATGATGAATCAAGTATCCTACAAGGCAGCTGCTTCTGATTACTTGTTAGGAATATGTTCGGGGTTTCAAAATTTGGTCTGTCACCCACTTAGTTGTTCATATGACTCCCGTATTTTAGATTCAAGCATAGTACAACTGCATAAACATGACCTTAGTGTCTGCTGCTGTAATTAAATCGAGCAAATGACAGAGTTTTCTATTTTCTATGTATAATGGTTATATGATGAGTTTGGCTATCAAGACAGTTCCCCGTCATCGTTTTAGTGTTTCGATTTCAACCAGACCGGTGGCATACGTTAAATTATGGATGTGGGTACTGAATAATATATACAGCAGGTATATCTTAACCAACCATGTTCGGTCATTGATGTCATGAGAATCTGCAGCCTGACCTGATAGTGACCACTCCAGACGTTTCAGGCACTTGTACGTCTCGGAACATCTGAAACAAAACAAGTTTGGAGATGTTATTTGACAAAAAGTATTTCCAAGGGGCTTAGATGTATTAAATTGTAAGAATGGTAGTATGCGGTTATATTAACTTTTGTAAATGAAAGCATGTATTCATTGAATTGAAATATACCGTACCAGGTAACACTAACTTTTACATCGGTCCACATAGAAGGTTAGTGCATACCTCACACTCCATTATTTCTAAATCTTAAAACCAGCCTTATATATTTTTTAATCTAGCACACAAGGAGTTATTGCAACACAGTCCTATTACCTACTAATTTTTTTTCTAAGAGAACGTGAAATGTTTTTAACTTGACCACTTTTCTAGGGGTTATTGCAGATGTATCCACGGATCGAGGGTCACCATTGACTTAAACCATCAGACGAAGGCCAAGGGCAATCCGGATTCTTCGGATGTGCCTGTAATGACTTTTGGATGAGTATGAAAACATATTATATTAGATTCCAAGGTGATGTGCTTAAAGTTTCACATGTTGTGCCAGTCAGCCCAACCATATGGAAGCCACAATCAAGTATTCACTTTTCAACAGGGTTGTTAATGAAATTTCAGGTCATTGACATTTCTCAACGACCTTTAATTCTCTAATTGGCTGAAAGCCCTCGACAACCAGGTACACTAATAGAATTTAAGCTCAAAATACACCATACAAATAAGAGCATAAATTAACTTACATCATCTTGTTATGAATTTTTTGTTGTCTACACTTATTTCCTGAATATGACATGAATTCTGACCTCTATTAGTTACATAAAATCAAAGCATCAAATAGCTAAGCAATTTTAATGTCACATTTGTCCCGCCGGCTTCCAATTGTATGGGGTTATATTTGATTTGCACAGAGTCAAGTCAGATAAATTTTCAATGTAAATGCTCTAAGTCATTTTCGATCGGACAGTAAAAAGTGGGCATTTCTGATAATGTTAGGGAGTCGACACTTACATTGGTGGTGTGAGGTCTTTACTCTGCCATATCAGCATGATTCATTTTATTGACCATTATTTAAAAATATATAGATACTTTTGTTTTCCCCTGAAACAAGGCGAATATAAAGGCGGTACTTCCCGGGAAGTTATAAACTTATTTCACTCTGTGTGGTATTTTACTTTGTCCACATCCTAAATACCACAATATAATGCATCTGTTTGAAAAACAATTACAAACTTGACACGCATAATATACCGATGAACGTTCAGATCATGAAGCTTTATCAATTAGAGGTGTCAAAGCCTGTAAGTAAGAAGTGATGGACTTGTTCGCGTGGAACAATGCAACTAGACTTTTATCAGAGTGCCAGATTTTGTTTTGGTTTTGTTTTGCTGAAATGCTGTCCCATAATGTCTGTTAACAAACGCTTAGGTAATTATCATGTATGTACATCCGTATTACCTATATCTGAAGTGAATATAACAACATCGCCTGTATCCATATGTCCACATGCGCAAATATGGAGCAGGCTAAACCAAGGATCTTGTGAAATATTTCCACTACACTTAAATGACTAGTTTCTAAGAAAGTATGGCCATCAGTAACAGTACTCTTAATGGGAATAATTGTCCAATGTTTTGGTCTAAAATGAAAATATACTGCTTCCACTTTGGAATGGAAAAAATGTCTTCTATTCCCCGGTTCGTGTTTGCAAGCCAGCGGGATGCAATCAATTCCTATTATTTTACGATGGATTATTTATGCCTGCATGATGTATGGATGGGAAAAAGACGGATCCCTTTCAAGTTTAATTGTAGCTTTGGTAGGTTTCACAAAACATGCGTAATTTGATCACAGCCGTCTGTCCGAAAATCAACCAACGATGTAATTAATGTTTTATTTTATTGAATCAATTCAGCGCAGTAGTGAGCATTGAGTCAGGCAGTGTTTTGGCAACTGCAAATCGCACATGTAAATACACCCATGCTATATGCAAAATGGGTTTAGTACTTTGATTTAGATGCATAAGTATAATTTTGCATTACTCTGGTCTTATATCTTGAACCTATTACGACGTCCTTTAATAGCGTTATTATCTCATCTTCAAATATAACTCAGTTGTCTTTCATATGGTGTTCTCAGGAGAGCACCTTTATTAGGTATTAATGACCAACAGACCCGGGTGCTGATTTGATGAATTGTGTAACGGCGGATTGAAAGACATGTCTTTTTCCTCTCCTACTTGCCCTTGTATACTTCTCTGATGTCTTCTGTAATATTATAGCATTGAATATATATACAAAGAGCCCGCGTGCTTTCATAGAACGAGAAGTCGGTGTGAATAACATTTGTGAACAGAAATTAGGCAACAGAACATATTTATAACTTGACTTTTTTCAGAACTGAATATCGTGGTTCGACGGTGTAAGATCTAAATTATATCAGTGCCATACCTGTGTTATAGTTTCCTGTTTTTGTGACTGGAGCCTAATACGTAGAGTTTATCGAGACAAAAAAAAGTATGAGAATACTTCATTTAATATTCGCTAAGCTATGAATTGTCTGGTTGATACAGTTTTTTGTTGTGGGTTTACAGGCTGTTACAAAATATGCTTTACGCGCGTATAGGGTTAGTATCCTGGACACTTGTGATGGTTTGTTTTATGAGTGTATGGGGCTGGTATCCTGAACACTGGTGATGATTTGTTTTATGAGTGTAGAGGACTAGTATCCTGAACACTGGTGATGATTTGTTTTTTGAGTGTGGAAGTCTAGTATCCTGAACACTGGTGATGATTTGCTGATCGGCAAACTCTCAAAGCGATAAACGTTTGGTAGTAACCTCTGTCTTAAATCTAATAAGACTACTGTTGTAGAATACCTACTTGGTATATTGCAGAAAATATTATACAAGACCTTATTTTTTCCAAGTTATTTTGCTCTTTTGTCGTTTCCATGTCACTCTTCCACTTAAATGTTCGCAAACAAGAGATATGGGCCTGCAGAGTTCTACTTAGTCGGTTAGAAATACACAAGCGTTACACATGCTCTACACCGTAAATATTTATATTGATTTGGTGGTTTCTATTTCTGACAAGGATTTTTCTTTTGCTGCATAGATTTCTGGGGAGTTTAGGGCTGGAAGCAGAGGTCGAAGTTGCAGACCTTGATAAAAATCCACCTTTTGCATATCAAGTATGGGTTTCTTATGCAAACAGATGGGCTAATAACAGAATAACGAAGGTTCACTCTAATGAACATGAGAAGGGTGTATGTCTTATAGTCACAAACATATTGTCTGAGATGTGTATGGCTCAACATACGAAACATCTTTCCGGTTTCATCATTTCTTTTTCGATCAAACACAGGAACTGACGCAGGTGACATGAACCGGACACGAGGACTGCAAGAATGGCCATGGATCTAGGCTTCCACCTCGCAGGCGGGAAAAGGTGACAATGGGCACAAGTGCAGTAGCTGGTGAGTACTGTCAGGTTCGCTTTCTCATTTTTGTCGTCACCGTAACTCTCGCCATTTTTAATGTACCTTTGCTGTATGTTGGTTTCATAACATGCGTTCATAGCACAGGAGCACGTTGTATTTCAAGATTAATGTGCAAACATTGTCGACGTGAATGTTTACAAATTTTGTCTATTGTCTATCCAGGAAGCAAAGACTGTTTTTAACAGTTATCTGCAAATGATGATTAGCAAGGAAAACGGGTTTTCCTTTCACACTTTTTAGCAACACGGTGTTCAGTCACGGGCCAAGAAGTAACATTTGCCAACCTGCAGGCATCAACGGTACAATACTTAAGTGCTTTTGACATGTTTATGGAACCTGAAATATGGTTCAACAACAGAAGAAGACGCCAATTTCGATAAAACCCTTTCTTGTGCGGTCTACTGCTCGTATGCGAATGATGTTGTTTTTGACCATTTGCCCGTTTCAACTGAGAATAAGGAAAATTGTCTTTTCGCATGCTCCTTACGCTGACGTGTTAAGTGCAAATGTCCTTTTCCTAGCTTTATATACTAGCTCCCGCTCAAGTTGCCATACAACTGCCAGATGTATAATGTCGTCTGCTTCAGTGATTTACTGATTTTTTTAACAAAATACAATTTCAATCAGAATTGCAGATGCGAACTATCACGAAAGTTACTGACCATTTCTTCTGATAATTTTGGCAGAATAGAAGGGCAGATGACCTTCTTTTAATGTGTAATAAATCAAAGCTGCATTGCTGATTGCTTGGTGTGGGCACAAACCACTGTCTTCCGGTAAAGGTGAGCCCATGACTGGTGCCCCACCAGTTCTGCTCATTGCAGTTTCTTTCTTGACAAAGAACGAACTATCAGGAGGACAAGTGATTCTACCTTATAATCATATCGGCCAATGTCGTCGTAAATACCTCGGGATAAAAGACACGAAACATCTGCTCGTAACCAAATGTATGAATTCAAAAGCGTTGTTGATGGTGGAAGGAGTATGGTTCATTATATATAACAAATTGCCTGGTTGTAGTACACAGAATTTATGCAATTCCTTGGGCCTATGTGTCATCAACTGTAAAACGAGCCTGGCGGACTCGGTGCGTAAAATTGCAGCGTGGTAAAACAGAAAAATAATTCTTTCGTGGCGTAGACTCGCTACCAGGAACCAATTGCTTCAACATCCCATGCGGTAACTTCTACAGTTCAAAGTGTATCATACGAGCCCTTTTTTGGGCATTCCATACAGCAGATTGGAAATAAACTACATCTTGTCCGTAGAATTCCGGAGAGTAGCTGTATATTCTAGGTGGTCATTTTTTCACGCGACACACATGACATCCACATGCATACCCACACCTACACGTGGAGTCCTCTATGATATCTTTCTCCGTTTCTCGCTCGACTCGATTCCAGGAAGGTGAATTATATTTTGCAAGCTACTATTGAAATGTCTATCCTAGTGATCGCTTCCAAGGTCAAAATGTAGTTGTAAAGTATTAACTGTTTTGCTTCTTGCGTGAATTGTGACAAATGCACAAGGGAAACCATGATGACTGTTTTATTATCGCGCCAAGGCGCACTCCACAGCCCGCTGTCTCAGGAAATGAAGCGTACAAATGAGTATAAATAAACACCCTCAGATTGCACGACGGTGACGTATTAAGCTGAATGAGTATGGCTCAGTGCCAGTTACGTTCTAAATGACCCTTTCTAACATACTTATGCCATGTACATATCTTAAGTTATGTAAGTTTTCAGTGAAATTTTATGTACCTCTATTTTTCAAAAAAAATAAATGTAGTACAATGTAATGGGCTGTGCTGTGTTTAAAAAGTGTACATACCACATATTTGTAGTAAATGTGGGTGATTGCATTTGCCAAACACAAAACTCAACCTTCAATGCCGAACCACACAGGTTGTCGTTGAGTGACGAAGACACATATGAGTTCCTCAAAGGTAACTGGCGGATATTCGACCGAATTAATTTTACGATCATTTCAAAGTCGAGACCCTGTTATGGTTTTAGGATTATAGGATCAATGGGCCTGTTCTGATAGACTATTCCATTTTTGACCCAAAATAAAGTACTGTTGAATTATTGAATTATATTAAAGGATTATTGGATTATTAACCAATGTAAGAACTAAAAGCAATGAAAAAAGTTCAAATTTTCAATACACAACGAAAAATGCATCAATGCTTTTATGTATACAAGTCCATTTTGATGCATAAGTTAGCTTTATGTGACTTACGTGTATATTTGATGTGGTTGAACTATGGATTATGGTCTCTTAGAACTTATGATTCGTGAATTATTTCCTCTGAAAAACAAATGATTGAATAAACACTGGGATTTTTTTTTTAATAACTGGTAGAGTTTTTTATGGAGTATTTGATTAATTGGGGCAAAATACTAAGGTGATTGGTATCCCCCTAATATGGCCTGACAATTCGTGGTATGTTTGCCTCTTTGTCCATCAAACAACGTTTTTTTTTTTTTGATGATGGTGAATTATGTGTTGATCACCCAGCATCAATGACATCACGCAAATAACACGAAGTCCATACGACAGGGCTGTCCAACTGGAGCATTGTAGCAAAATTTTGCTACAAAGCTCTTCAAAATTGCTAAATATTTACTCCAAAATAATTGTTTCTTATGTAAAAGAATTTGAAGAAATGCTACAAGTAAGGAAAATTTTGCTACAGCGATTTTCAGCTGAACAGCACTGATACGAGCCTCACATAAACTCTTTGCAGTGTGTCATGATGCTATCTATGTATACTCTTTGTCTCTAAACAGGTGAGCGCTTTTTTTATAAAACACATGAAATAAATACCTTAGCAAAAATCAATTAACCCAAACCATTGCAACAACAAATACATTATCATATTTTGAATACGCCATGTCAAATCTGGCCTAGGGCAACACGCCGGGTTTCTTCTGACCACCGGAGTCATGTACATGAATTGATCGAGGTAGGTAAGGAAGAAAGCGAATTGATGTAATACATTTCAGCTAGCGGAGATAGTTTTGTAGAGATGCCATTCCAACAAACGTGTGTATTACTTGACGATACACCCTGCACTTTACATAACCAGGCCTCCCAGTACATTCTATTACCGGTACATCTCGAAGTACACGTAATAACTTTTAGTAGGAACTATACACTGACTGCTTTATATTACAGCTTCCTTTGTTATTTCACCACGCCACCAGAAATGTGCGATTACTGATTTCCGACATGCTTAAATTCCTGATATTTTGCCAGTTTTGTTGTAAACCCATCTGACTCATAAAAGTTTTCAACAGATTCTGTTTAGAAGCATTTGGAAATTGTTTTGCAGTTAAAGGTAGAAGTCTTGTTGACAAGGTAAATAACAACAACTGGAAAATCAAATCATATTTGTGAAGCTATTATAGTCCACTGGGAAGCGTATCATAGCTGATACAATGTGAATTTGCTCCACGTGGACAAAAAAAAAGCCATGTTGACACCTCAGCCGGGCATGCCCAGTGAAGCTTGGCCTCTGTTTGGGAGAGAGGTCATTATGGACAGGAAGTGACCCTTCTTTACACAACTTGTAAAGTTACCCTGGTAACCAGAATCAAATGTCTCTTTTTTATCACCTTTATGGGCTACGTTAAGCGAAAAAAATATACAGTATGGCATATTGACAATAACAAACACAAGGAAACCATTAAGTAATCAAAGCTTTTATTCATAGTAATCTTTCCCTCATTTCAAGTTTTGCTTCTGTACATTTCTATGTTCAGTGACACAAAGTTATCCCTAATGGCATGCGACCCAGACTGAGGCTGCGTTTCAATGGGCATACTCACCTGAGATCTCTGTTTGGCTTATTGGAAGGGCATTGACTGTGGATTATCTGATTAGATATATGTTCTAATTTCAATTCCATCGCCATCCCTATGTCCGATTTAGAATTCCAATTATTGTAAATTCTTCCTCCACGAAAATGGGAAGTATATGCCACACTTGCATATATTTGCATTTTTGTGTTATACTTACACACTAAGATCTGTTTTGAAAAACATGCATCATAGGCTAAAAGTTTGTCATGTAAATGTGACTTTACATTCCATTAACTCGGTGTGATTTCAAGTATTTGTAAGTTTCTTTGATGTCACAAAGAGGGCACAAAAGTAAGAATATATATTTTGATTGTAATGTTATAGGTATAATTTGTATCTTTTAAAAACATAAACTATATCTCAAATCTGAAAGTCGGAAATATTTCTCTTATTTCTATAGAAACTACCAATTTGACCATCTCAAAATCAAATATGGAAAAAATCATGTTCCTTTGTGTATTATTATTATTATTATTATTATTATTATTATTATTATTATTATTATTATTATTATTATTATTATTATCATCATCATCATCATCATCATTATCATCGTTGTTGTTGTTGTAGTTGTTACCACATTTATCGTAAAATTTTTACATGACTATTACCAGTAAATATGGAGATCAATGATGCACAATAGCTTTTCCGCTTTGTGACAGCTGGCAGTGAAAATGCCGATATGTTTCTAGATTAAAAATGGTCGGATTGATATGCATGTGTGGCACTTGGGAAATAGGCAGCTGGTCAAAGATAATCAGAACAACCACATGATATAAACGCATATCTGCACATTACTGTGTAATCCAGCGATGACATGTAGTGTTTCGCCCCAGAGGAATGATACCGTCATTCCTTTAGGTATTTTAGAGAACAAGCATGCTTTTGTCTGATCGTTTGGCCCATTTTAACAAAATCATTGACCTTAATCCAAATAATATGTTATGTTCCAGCTTTACGAAAGCATATTTTAAATTGACATGAGGGTATTTATTGGGAAGAGGGAAGGGGTAGAGGTCGGTCCACAAACAACACCAAATGGTAAACCGATAGCTCTTTTTGCCAGCGGGCAAAGTATGTCAGACTCATGATGGTGGTCAAAGCAAGATGTTCGGTTTTTTGAGGAGTCGCAAAGTGACTTTGTTTAGAGAATGGGCTCAGATTTGCTTCATTGTGGATGGTCATTAGAAAATGTCCTGTAAACTTGGTATTCAGGCTTCTTGAATAAGGTCTTCAGGAATGATCGATCTGCAGAACTGATGTAAGGTCCTGCAGAGATCCTAAAATGGCACAGTATCCGACAGCGGGACTACGCAAAGAAGCCGGGGCAATGTGTAATCCAGCCGACAGATTGAAGTTAACGTTGTCATCCTACATGTTGATTTATACAAGCATTTCATGGCCAACCGGGCTAAAGTTAGATATAGTGGTGACTCCTCAATTTCACCCCCGCTCTTTAAGCCTTGCCTTTTTTCTTTTCTTTTTTTTTTTTTTTTTTTTTTTTTTTTTTTTTTTGTTGATTTTTCTACTGGATTTGGCAGCAAAGAGGCAGTCCAGGATGAATGCGTGCTCCACAACTATCAGCTAGGTTGGTGTGCTTGCAGCTTCATCCAGGGCAGTAGGCCCTTCAACAGCAAAAAATGTCTCTTAACCAATTAACTACTTTCTTCACTCTTTCTCGATTAGTTCAGTCAAATTTGGTCTTTTTAATGTTAGAACCTTCTTAATTTTTAAAACCTGAAGCGAAAGCTGCAGAGGATGATAATTATGTCTTTGATTTGCTTCACTCTGATCTTACAGGGCAACTTGACCTACAACGCGCTTATCAAAGTTGACAAATTACTTCTCTGAAGCTATGTTGGAGTTTGGATGGATAGCTGTAGTCTATGCCATGTCGGATAGCTCCAGAACAATCCCTTATTCTGTAGATGAATCAGGCAGGTTAATCAGATCAGGAAGACTTTATATTATTTTAGGGAATTACTCCTTTTCCACTGACACCATGCAAAAGTATTCGAATGTCAAATCTTGTCTCCTGCGAAGTTATTTTTTTTGTTAAAAAGGTCCAAGTGGATAGAAACATCTTGAATGAGAAATGAACAAGACACATATCATTATAACCTACCTCAAGTTATTTGCTATCCTAAGTATTGACTAGCACCCAACCTGTGCAAAACCCAACTCTTGACTCAGTCTTATTCCTATTAGGAAATATTCATATTGTATTATTTGTGGCAACCTTTATTGTCCTTGAGTTTAAAATAATGAGCAACCATATCAAGGTGAACGTATCTCTCTTCTTACTTGCAAACTATAGAGGCATTCATTATTGCTTTACTCTTCGCCTTACTTCCGTTAACAGCAGTTTATTCATTTGCCTCTGCAAGAGAAAATTTCTAATGTATTAACTTTTCTTACTAACTTACCCTGAAATTTATGCGCGTCCCTTGCGCTTGAAACATACTTTCTAAGAAGAAAAACCACGAATTTAAAAGGAGACATTTGTCCATTCCACGCTACCGAATGGAAGTATTCGAATCATGGTACCATTAGGACACTGGTATTTAAATTGGTATACATTCCCACGTTGGGGCCACCTCCCTCGAATCACCCGGAGACAGCCGTCTATCTCCTTGATTAGTAAGACGATCCACATCTTTAATTGTAGCATATTAGTAATTATGTGTTTCAAATTTTGCTCAAAATATTTAATTCGCTTCTCTTCAGTTCAGACAATATATAATTCTGCTCAATGATTGCCTTTCCGGGCATGTCAGATACGCTATTCAGCTTGATGGCAGCACCTGCTTCCTACGCTACATACCACGGACATTTTCAACCAACGAATGAAGCATAATTTATTTATCCGCCAGGTGTCTCCGCCTGCAACAGGAAGATATCAAGGGCAAGTTCCTTGTGGTGTCACGACATTGTCCTTTCGTTTCTGGTGATACGGCACATTTTCAACGCATAAAGTGTGTTATAATAACTGCTTCCGTTTGAAAAAATCTACCATTTGGCCACTGTCGTTTAATCTTTATTTGTGTCATTCTTGATGCAGAGGTTAAAACACTACTGCATGCACGTGTTTTGAACAAAGGTAATAGACTTAATCTGGAACTAAAAGGCAGTGTTTATGTGTGCATCAAAGGCCAATTTCATTGTGACACAACATATTGTTACATGCAAACTTTACGAAAGTAAATGCTACTATCGTGGCTGAAAAAGACGCAATGTGCATGAAATAACAGGGTATGAAGCAAGACAAGGCAGAAATGGGAAAAGCAAAAGGTTTTATCAAAGCATTATCAATATGAGAAAATATATGAAATTTGTGAAATCTGCAATGCAGGTTCTGCACTCTGTAAAGATTTATCATGATGGGCCTATCATAGCACGAAATTCAAAAATGTTATTTGACTTGTGATGCCTTTAATATTTTCACATGTTTTATCGCGACTTGACAACATTTACACAATATGTATTTTCGGTGCGTACAGCTTCAGTCAGTTTTTCAGCTAAGATATGAATATAGTAATGTTTGGTACAAAAATACTTTCTGTCATCCCATTATTTTATGACACGTTAAGTCTGAACTGACCTTGCATATGATTAACTGACCGTCTTAATCCAACCGATTTGAACAAGAATAACACATGTAATAACGTCATATCTCACAACGTTGTTCACAAAATCGTAGTGGCGAAGTAATTCGCCGTGAAATTGGAACTGCAGAAAGCCAACAGCAAATGGTGTGCAGGAGCAGGTACTTTTATATGTCAGTGTCTGTGTGTATGTGTGTCAAACCAAAGAACGGTGGCTAAACAAATGCAATCCAATTTCACAAAAGTGATCGCAAAGAAGCAAAGAATATCTTGTCAAACGACCCTGATATATCGTTATTGAAAGCAGTCATTAGCCGTCAAGTGTGTTGTCATGCACACGGACACACGAAAGTCACATTTGTCAAACCTAAAATTGGATGCCTGGAGCGTAAAAGATTCGGACATTTCAATATTTTAATCGTGTTGAATACAGAAAGGTGAAAAAGTGTGCAAAGTTTAGATGCTCAATTCTAGAGCTTCGATGCTTGGTTTAAACATATTTTTGTACCGATGGGAAAAAAGGCAAGCCCTATACAAATTCCACTCCCGAAAAACAGAATTGCACAGTACAAATGAAACACCACACTGTGACAGACCAAGTGCTGTTTAACGGGTTTTTCTAGTCGCGGGAAATCCTAAATCAACACAAAATAGTGTTGGTCATATTTCTCTGGAAGTACATTAACCATTTCCCGCAAGAAGCGACGTAAAGTGCCCAGATCGTGAAAGTATCATGTGGTACCAAGTTTTAATATATGTTTTATTTTAGTAAAAATCAACTTTTAAAGATAAAATACGCAGAACTTCATAAGGTTGGTGTACAGTTTCAATAATAGGGTATGTACATTGACCACAGAGTGAAACTGTTTACCTTATCAGCTGTTAACCTGCAAGGGGTTAAAGCATATATAGCAAGTGGAACACTTTGATCCATTCTTCCAGTCGTTGCACAAATGCCACAGCACGCCTTTCATCACTGTCTTAAAATTGACAGAATCAAATCAATCTGAATAACTTGATTCAGTTTTGTGGTTCACCGCTGCTCATTTGGCATTATTCCATTTTCCGCCTTCGATTAATAGACCGATCTGACGGGTACTCTTTAATGTGATTTGCTAAAGGCCAATTACATGAGTCTGATGAGTGGCTTCCATAGTTGTCTGCCTATTTTCCTCATACAAACCTGCATCTTTGGTCTTCACTGATCTGGGGAGAAAGTCAAAATATTTTTGAGTGAAGGATCAATATTGATATTATATAAATATATATATATATATATATATATATATATATATATATATATATATATATATATATATATATATATATCATTTATTACTTAGTTCAGCCTTACGTCTGGCGTTCATAGTGGTTTTCGGCGGTAAATTGCAGTTACACGTGGGACACAGCAGTTGCTAGCGGTACCCACTCTGGCAACTCCGACTCACCGCCGACCAACGCCGGCTAACGCCAAAATTTAACCAAGCCCTGTCAGCGTTATCCAGCTGTGGCCTGCGTTGGCCGGTATTAGTCAAGGTTTTCTCGGCGTTTGACACCCGTTCACCACTGGGAACCTGTAGGGGAACCTGTAGGCAATTCCTGCAAAAGCTGGCTGACGGTCGCAAATCCCATTTGCTAACAAACGTACTGCGATATATTGAATATATGAATTCTTCTGAAATTGAATAATAGTCTTACTTATTTGTCTTTTGTTTAAGGAAATGCAAAGATTGCATATTAAAGAGGCTCTGAAGGAGGAAAGCCTTGTTCCCACGTGATCCATGCAAACGATATAGGACTATAGTACATGGAAGTTGTATTGTCCAATCTTTCACAAACCAATGGTTTCATGAACAAAACCATCTGCCTCCTGATATAAAAATCAGTCTTTAAGTGTCTGTTTAAAATACAGTAAAATTAATGTTCGTTAGCATGGGATAACAGGTAAACATAAAAACATGTACATTTCCATGCTATATTGAACCTGACTTTTTCCAAGAGTATATGAAAAATTAAAATGTATTAAGGGTTTCAGTCTTCCGTTCCAGTTAAAGAAAATTTATATTTTACATCTACTAACTACTTCAATGAGTTTGCAAGTTCTAAACAGTACGTGATAGTCTCAGCTAGCGTTTGAGGGTGTTATTGAGTGGTTAAAGGGTGTCAAATCCCGGGATGTACAATGCGGCAAAAGCACGTCGAGGAAAGATATTGACCTGAGCCATTCCTATGCTGTAGTATTGTCTCCGGAACTGTTATGTCGGTCTAAAAAGAATATGGAGCGAGTATCGTTATGTCAATTCAGAGCGCATCGATTTTTGTCCTGACTGTAAAAAAAATTCAGGCAGTCACAGGTTGGCTTGCTAAAACCAAGTTACATGTGATAAGTACATTGTACCATTCAACTTACAAAGTTGAGCATGCATGTGTACGCCTAAAATAAACAGTCCCCGGTTCTATTTTCATACAGAGGTATTCCGTTCAATGAAGGCCCCCTGTCAAATCGAATAAGCCTTTTATCAATGTCTCAACGGCACAGCTTTGAAGAAGCTGTTTCTTGATCTTACAGAGACAGAGAGAGGGGGGGAGAGAGAGAGAGAGAGAGAGAGAGAGAGAGAGAGAGAGAGAGAGAGAGAGAGAGAGAGAGAGAGAGAGAGAGAGAGAGATATGCAACGTGATTTTGTCGGGTGATGTGATATATATTTAATTACCAACTGAAAAGCTTAACTACATTTGCATCAGTTGTTTTCACGGAAGCATAAATAATTCCTTGAAGGCGCAACACACATCTAATGATCAATGCACCGAAGACACACTTCCTTGCTTTACTTCAAGATCAGCGCTGTCTGTTACAGCGGTACACCTACATTTATGCACTCTCTTGAACTGCTACCATCGCATTGTCTGATGTTTTCACCATTTGTCCTTATCTCATATGCATAATGATCCCAAAATTGATGTTGCATCATCAAAGATGGATTCTTTTCAATCACTGGAATGATTCAGGGTTTTTATTTAAATCTTCGAACATGTTTTATTTTATACTTTGAAGGAAGTGCCTTTTTAATTCATTACAGCATGGTCTATAATATTGGATACCCTCTTTTCGATCAGGTCTGCATGATGTTTTGCGCTGAAAGCTATCACAGTAATAACGTGTTTGGAGACTGTATATCGCTACATTTTTCACTTACAAGGTTTCCTCACGCCTTTGGCATGTAATTACCGGGGAGGTAACACTATTTTCCTGTCAAACATATTTACGTGAGGTCAGGTCAAATGTTTGAGGTCAACTCGAAGTTGGTCTAACGCTCGACCGTGACGATTTGTTATCAGTACACTAGTCCTCATTGGATATTGAATATTGTTATCAATATCAGGTCCATAAAAACGCAAGTCATGAAAAATACAGAAGTAAACATGACATAAAAAATACAGAAGTAAACTTCTTAAAGTTTCTTTACTCCTCGTGTATTGCATCATGGAAATGTTCCTGTGCAACACCAATTTATAGAATTGGATGAAGATACTTGTTACGGTTATATTGTTTGGGATTCCCTATTGAAAATTACCCTTGCACTATTTGAAACTCACATGGACATTTATTGAAAGGGGTGCTTGTGATAAAATTTTGTTGAAAGATTAAGTGTTAAAATGCCGATACACACGCATTTTTAAATGATTATACACTTGTGTGCTGATGTCAGAAATGAGCAAATCACTGCCGATTCTACATTTAATTGGCAAAGTTCCGTTTGTGATTATCAGAGTCATTTGTCAGCTTGACAGTATGTTGCCGATATTTGGCATGCATTGCAATTATTGCATTGGTGCTGGCATATGAACTGATGCTTGGTTTAAACATATTTTATTAAGGCAATTGGAAAACAGGCATAGCCTATACAAATTCCTCTTGCGAAAACAAGGAATGAAATACAGAGTATGGTGTAATGGCTCAAACCACAGGACAGTACATTAACGGACACATAACAGTATGCAAGATAATGACACCACCAGACGTCACAGATAGTGGTCCGAGTAATGAGTAGTCTGCATTGACTGTAAGAGATGAATGATACAAACAGTCTTTGAAATAATCTTTTAGAAAAGTAATTATGTAGGCCCGCACGTGGCCACTTAAATGGTAGGCCTACCCATATGTATATAACTGATGCTTGAATGAAGGCCGTCGTTTATGGACAGAACCACGACAAATGCACGGGAATCGGATTTGTAATTGGCACCTGATGTAATGACTTTCTGTCCGGACACAAGTGTGACGCACATTTGAGAGATTTAAAGCTCCGTGAAAGAGGTATGACTGGAGTATGGCAAGGAAACTTGGTGAACAAAGCACAGAGGTTCTTTTGTGAAGAAGTGGAGAGTTTTGTTGACCTGTGTAAGATAGAACAGGTTAAATAAAGACAACAATCAGCGAAGGTGAATGTTCAAAGAGCGCTTTGTTTCAAACCTGTCTCTGTAGGATTTACAGTGAAGACACCGTATAACACCTTTCGCGCCTTCCGAACACGATACAAGCACCTGTGGTCAAATCACTCGCTCTGTACAATCAAACAATAGCTGTAAAAGCATCCCTAATGTTTTGATTCAAGGCCTCTGCTTAATCTGCTCTCTAGACTAGCTGGGTAGTGGCAGTAGAAACTGTTTTGTTCAAAGTAGACACATTATGGAATGTGTAACATAGTAACATAAGCCCATCTTTCTTACATGACACGTACGTAAGAAAGGAAACATTTTTTGATCTACGAGACAATAACAAACCGCAGCAGTCTGACTATAAAACCATAACATACGGTAAAAATTCTCTCCGATACCAAGGGACCAAGCTGTGGAACAACTGACCTCTACATATCAAAAAAATATGTACCAATGTCAACCACTTGAAGAAGGTAATCAAAGCATGGCTTGGCCCCCCATGCTCTTGCTCTGTGTGTATTTTATGTCAAACCAAGACTTAAGAGGATCAAGTATCCTCCTTACCTCTGTAAACCTTGTTAGACCAGTTGCACATAGTTTCATTGTGAGTTCATTGTACAAACCATTTCATCACTTGTTTTCATCTCACTTTATTTTATTTTATTTATCATCGTCAAACAATAGTGCTGTCGACTAATGTTTCTTATTTGCATTTGTGTCTTTTTGTCCAGAACCGCTTCCTAGTAGTCATTAAAAGGTAAAAGGCTCCAAAACATGTTGAGCAGTTACCCGCTGAAGACCCTTTAATTTATTTGGGCTAATACAGCCTGTGTCAAAATTTACAGAGGAACGTGTGCAATATTGACATTAGTACTTCTATATGTATATAGGTTAGACAGGGACAGGTTAGCTTATGGAGAGTGAAGAGTTCGGACTGCGGAATAGGGTAATGACTACTAGGAAGTGGTTTTGGACAAAAAGACACTAATACAATTACCCTATTCCACAGTCCGTAAATTCGACATAAAATAAACTTTATTATATCATAATCCCAGACAGACTGGAACTGGGACCGTGTGCCTTTGTGGTGTTACCTACGCTCAATCGTGATCATGAAATGTTGCGTAGCTTCGATAGTACGGTACCAATTCTTTAATGGACTCGTGTACTATTCATTTCACATGCCTGTGCCAAATTTAATGCCAGTTGTACAGTCATGTGATTATAAAGGAGACCCATTGAATTCGCAAATCAAGAAAAATATCTAGTCCAACCACCATATTGGAAACGCAGAGGCTTCTTTAATTTTCTCCCCGTGAATGAATGAATGACTATACTACTGCACCATAAATACAATAAATGGTAATCTGTAACTCAATACATTATACAATACACTATACCGTAACAGTACAATACAACACAGTGCATTACAACAATCCCTGATACGTATGCCTAAGGGGTAGCTCCCCCTCCCCCCCCCCCAAAAAAAAAACACAACTCAAAGTATTGTAGGTTTTAAATTACTTTAGAGTACTATAGTGTACCCCTGATTTTCACTGTTTCCGAGATAAATTTTGTAAATTGCCATATAATTTCAATTTCGTCACATTTCATAAGTTTCGTGAATTTGTTTTCGGACGATAAATGGTCAAAATCTACGATAAATTTACTCAGAGTATCAAATAATCTATTTCTGGCTTGTCTAAACTTTTGGCAATTTACAACGTAATGAATTTCATCTTCGACTTACAAACACGAATCACAAATTCTCTCATCAATGGGAACTTTAACTGGCCTTCTATGTCTACCTTTTTCTATGTTCAAATTATATGCGCTTATTCGTAATCTGGTCAAGATTTTCCTTTCGTTCAAAGTCTTTAATACAATTAGGTACTTTTATATTTTGAAATCTGATTTAAATTTCGAATAGGTTCTTTTTATCTGGACAGGCTTGTTTAATGTATGTGGTCAGAGAGCACTCATCAGCCTTTACCTTTGGCTCAGGTCAAGCGGTATGTTCAACAGATGGGTGTTGCTTAGTCGTGAGAGGTTACCCTTGATTTCTACCCCTTAAATCAAACAAATGGAAATGGTTTAATCTGAAAGCTAGTACACAAGCATTATGAGGATGTTTTTCAATGTTTTGGCAAGCATTTTGCTAAATGTATTCGCGTTTTGTGAACTGCTTTACTTGTATTATTGCCTGCCATGGACATAGTAAAAAGGCGGGATGCAATGATTTTTGAATGAAGGTAAGCATGTGCAGTGCCCAAAGCTGTGTGACTAAGTCTGGGAACGGCCTCCGTTGTTGGCTTTCGAAGAGCACCAGCATGGTCCATTGTATCATGCTACAAGTGAGCGATGAAAAGTCTATATTTCTTTTTTTTCTGTCAGGAGGTCAGACGCAGGATCCCTAACAGTGGCAGAGTTCATTTTAGATAATTTTCTTGAATACAAAAGAAGTTCATTTCATTTAATGTTGATAGCATGGAGAAAAGCCCTTGAAAGTTGTCGGTCTTAGCTAAGGGAAACAGGGGTATAGCCCACAAAAAAGGTAATCTTGGGGAGATCCTGTTGAATTTTCTATTGTCTTATTTTCTTTCAAGGTCAAGGCCCAGATTCTACAGATTTATCTGATTGAAAGATCAAACTGGCATATTGGCTATAATCTTGATAATGGCGGGGGGGGGGGTGTTCCAGGGATCCATGGTTACTATTAAATAATAACAGGAAAATACTTTATGAGGTTTCTTTTGGTGTTGTCAATTTTGACCTCGATTGATATTGAAAGGTAAAACTGATATGTCAGGTTATATCTTCATAATAGTGCGACATGTTATTTTTCTATTTGAAAAAGTGCCTCCGGCCGTGCCCAGGTAACAAATTAAACTGACTTCAAAAAAGGTAATGTGTAAAAGGGGTAAGATGATCCATTTTAAACATGTTTCAACAATGTCCAGGTTACCTAAGACCTAATAAAAATATATGTGAGGTTCCGATAACCCGACCGACTCCACTAGAAAGGCACGAGTCCCTACCTTAAATAAGTTTTATGAAACATAAAAAAAATATTTTCAAACCGCCCTTCCCTAGTAAAAATTTATCGACCCTGGCTGAAAGATTTTATCGAGAAAGTGGCCATAGTGTGCCGTTATTTTGCAATAAAGTCAGCTGAAACGCAGCCTTTTATTCAAATTTTCTGGAGTGGAGGGTTAGCTTGGGCCGGGGAAAGAGGATAGCTGCATAGCCAGGGTTGTTCAGTGAAACAGCACAGCCATAGCTCCGGTTGAAAGATTTTATCGAGAAAGTGGCCGTCATGTGCTGTTATTTTGCAGTAAAGTAAGCTCAAACACAGCATTTTATGTGAACCTGTCTGGAGGGTTAACTTGGGCCGGGCAAACAGCAAAGCAACGCAAAGTTCAATAAGCCATAGCCACGGTTGTTAGGTGAAACAGCATAGCCTAGATTCTTCAGTGATCCTTATTATAATATTTCGCTAGGTTCCAGGTGTCCACTCTTCAAGTTACCAGGGCAAACGGTCGTTAAAGCTCTTTTAAAACATGACTTACTATCTTTACTTTGATCTGCCCGCTCGGTTGTGTCTGGAGCACCTATTACGTCAGCTACAAATTCAAATGCGACATGATACCTCGAGCCGGGAAATCATGCACCATTTTGAGCAGGACGGTATATGTGATTAGTGTTAACTGAGAGTTAATTTGTCGAATTAATGTATAATAAAATATATAATGCGACTTTTCCAGGGTGAGCATTACCTAAAAACGAAAATACAACACCTTGAAAATTACAAGTTGTTGGCGGCAGTGAACCCTAGAATAAGAATGTTGGCGTTGGGTTTTGGGGGCACTGTGACCCAACAAGTTCATACAACCGTTGTTTTGGGATCATGAAATTGTATAGTTCCATGTAATTAAAACCCAGTCTCCCTGAACCATTGCTTCGTGAGGTTAGCCGTTCTGTTATTCCTGTCATGAATAATGATACAAGATACTATGCACAACATGCTGTTGTAATTACTGGACGATAACGGGTTCTTTAAAGTGTATTTAGTTCGGGTATAAAGGTATGCTGGACGAGATTCTCTAATATCAAGTTTGTCTTTTCATGTTATCACGAACCTAATTTCCCGTGCGGGATGGTCGAATACGACTGTAATTAACAAATGTCGCCTGATTTTTCTTTTTTGCGTTGGTGCGACGCTTTCATTAAAAAATTGATGGAAAGTTCCAGATTTAGTCGCTGAGCATGGTATGCTTCTAGTAAACAGCTTTAGAGCGCCTCGAGGAAAGATGTTGGTTCTGTTCTTAAGAATAATCTGGAAACTACAATTACTTCGTGAAGACGTACATCAGTTTGGCTTATCACAAATGATGTCAACAACGAAAACAAAGGCTTCATTTTATAGACATCAAGGTCCAATAAACTTTATTTAATCGTTACATGGCACATTAAATATGAAATCCCGTTGTCAGATGTGCTTTGTATTTTATTTTTCATGCTTTTCGCTCCAATGTTTTTAAAGCTTGGCGAATATCATATGAAACATAAAAAGCTGTACAAATATTTCGGTTCTCTTACCTACATGTATTTCACTGGTCTGACATACGTATGTGGCATATATGGAGCTGGTATAGAAGCAGTATTTTTCTAGGGAGTCAACCGCCGTTGCTTAAAACTTGTATTCAGGATATACATATTAAAAATAAGGAGACGCTTGTACATATGTATACTAAAGGGTTGGGTGCGATTATGTACTCACATGCTCTCTGTCTCTCTCTCTCTCTCTCTGTCTCTCTCTCTCTCTCTCTCTGTCTCTCTCTCTCTCTCTCTCTCTCTCTGTGTGTGTGTGTGTGTGTGTGTGTGTGTGTGTGTGTGTGTGTGTGTGTGTGTGTGTGTGGACATTGCGTTGATTGTTGTTGATTTCGTTGATTGTTGTTGATTCCTGATACTCTTTGTTTAACTAAATATGTTTGCCGGCAAGATCTGACTATAGTCTGCTTGGTTTACTTTAAACTTTTATTAGTTTTTTATTCAGCATGTTTAAGCGATAATTGAAGACAGTACGGATGTGGAGGTCACCACGTCAGCATTTCAAAAACCAAGTACTTATTATTCGAACTACCGTACACACAAAAACAGTAATTACTTATTGTGTGGATTGCAAAATATATATAACACTGAATACAGCTCCATTAAATTAACATTAAATCACAAGCCAAGTGTTTCTTTATTGATGCAGATAGGCTGTGTGCAAATAATTCTTTTTTAAATACAAAAGAACTTTTGCTGAAGCTACTCATACAGCATTCCTTATCAGTAAAAGATTGTACTGACAGGTTTGGCTTCGTCTGCAAATGCAGGGTATTGATTCTCCTCAAACGCGGTGGATATATAACTTAGATCTGCTTCTAACAAATGTGCTGACTAAATACCTAGCTGCATTATATTTATGATTTGAAGTGATTTTTTTTGTTCAAAATGATATGGATCATTGAAAGTACAAATCCGCCGTGGGAACTGTTTTGCAATGTGCTGTGCATGCAGTTATCAATACGAAAACTGTACCAATACTATAGGCCACATGGTTTGAAACAGACCATACATGCAGGAACACAATATCCACGATGTCCTTCAATATAGTCCATTTAAAGCTCCACCCAACTTTTCACTCTCCGTATCTACATTAAAGGGCCCAACGGTACTCCGCAGGAGGTACTTGCGACACACTGAATTTACTCTCCTTGCTCAGTCTTTCATCACCCACCAATACAAATTATATTGGCCAGTTTTTCGTTGATTGTTGCAAACTGCCAAAAGGTCACGGGTGCAAAGTCAGGTCAGTATGGTGGATGATCCAGACTTGTGATGCCTTTTCCTCTCAAGTAGTCTTGAAAAGGCCTCTGTTCTATCAGGGCTCGCATTGTCATGCAAAAGCAGGGTTCTTTCAGTTCCAACCCCGTATCTTTGTTCCTTGATTACAACCGCAAATATCGGCAGAAAAGGGGACATTTATAATGACCTGTTTTAGTCTCATCGTCAAGCATCACATCGACCACCACTGTGGTCCTTGATTAGTATACAATTATGATAATCATCCCCTAGTTTGAGGGAAATGAAGCCCTATAAATGGATGGATGGCCAGCATCTTCCACAATCCAGACATTTATAGACTTCTTATTTGCTAGTTGATCGAAGCAAACCCAAGAATCATCTTCAGTTGCAATATCTGTTTGTCTCTGTACTTACTGGCCCAAATCGTTTGACAAGTTCTTAAGCTATGAACTCTTTTTATTCTTGAAACAAAGTCGGGTTGATGACATTTCTTTCCAGGCATCATGCGCAACGCTTATTTCTGATAATAATAACACACTGCAAAATCTATCTTTTGAAGATGACGAAGTCTATTCTATACTTTCTTCACTTGCTGTTAGCAAGGCTACCGGTCATGACGGTGTTAGCCAAGTCTTGCTCATGGAGACAGCTTCGTCAATCGCTCATTCTCTTACGAGACAATTCAAATCATCCCTCAACAAAAGTATGATCCCTTCGAACCAAAAAAAGGGGCAAATGTAACCCCGAGCCCAAAAGGTGGTGATGTCACTGTGGTGATATTGTGTGGGCGGGACGCACAAAGTCTGATACAGACCTTCTAGAAGGTCTTCAACTTGCTGCTGCCCGCGCAGTGACGGGTGCGTCTTGTCGAACAAGTCATGCATCCCTGTATAATGGACTAGAAGACTCTCTCTAAGCGCAGAGACGAACACCGACTCATATTTCTTTTTAAAATAATCAATGGACATACATCAGCATATATACACGATTCGATTCCAAAAAATGTGTCGGGCAGAAATGCATATAACGTGAGATCCAGACAGAACATTAGCCAGGTCCGTACAAAAACTAATACTTATAATGGCTTTTTCTATTCCCGCAACGATTCGCCAGTGGAATTTACTCCCATCCAGTGTTCGGAATTCGGAAGATATAGATACCTTTAAACGTAAAATGGATAAAGGAAAACCGAAGACTAATGAGTTGTTTTACATTGGTATTAGGAAAGCTAACATTTTACATGCAAAAATTAGGATGGGCTGCAGCCAGTTGAACCATGATTATGCACAAAATTGGTATAGCAAATTCTGCTGCTTGCGCCTGTGGTGCCCAGGTAGAAAATTCGTTTCATTATTTCTTTGAGTGTATCAAATACACGACTGAGCGGAATCTATTGCATCAAAAAATCATAGTATTGGCCCCCTTCACGCTACAAACTATTATGTTTTGAAATCCCAAGTGTAGTACGAGAGTGAACAAAATAATTTTTTACAGTACCAACACATATATATTAAATACTGGCAGATTCAAGTAAGGCCCGTGCATTTTCCACCCAGGTTGGTGCACAAGCTTTGCTTGTGACGGAGGTGGGTCACGTACGGGCCGGAACAAAACAGCTTCTGCATGCAGTACTTGGTGTGTACAGAGTTGACTGGCCACGTCGGATTCGATATAAAGATAATGCATACTTTTTGCAGTTGTAACTGTGATGTCTTCTTTTATGTGTGTCCTTGTCAATGTAGTGTCCTGTGACCCGTCTTTACCTTTTATGCAGTATTTGTATTATTCTTTTATTTTTTTTTTTTTCGCGCAAGAGATTTCTATAGGCAAAGCCTGTTTCCCAAATTTTTTTGTAATAAAATATGTTTAAAACAAGTTCTTAAGCAATCCAAACCCAGGTAGCTGCTTTTTGACCATCAACTGGATTTCCATCGAACACTGACCATTTTCATACAGCAGATTACCCTGAAGTATCTTTTCTACTGTGACATGCAATAGACCACTATACCTGCTTGCCTGACGTGTAGTTGGACGGGCATTATCTCTAATGTAATCGTATACACGAACAATGGAATCCTGGTTCGGCATCTCAATTGGCCTGACAGTACGAGGAATTTTCATAAACGTGTCTCTTACTCCCTGAAAATCACTAGACCACCATGCCACTGTGCGGCATGAAGGAGAAGACTCAACCATAACAGTTTGCACATCTTTGTGGGTTTGTGTTAGGTTTTCGCCAAGCTTTGGTGGTGTGAAAATACAAACAGAGCTTGATCCTGTGTGGCTGAAGCCAATTTCCAGTCAGAGATTTGACTTCACCCAGGTTTAATTAACTGAATATCATATATCTAAACCTGCACTAGCCAGTGTGACTGTTGACTGACATGACTGGGTGGGTAATCAGTATGGGTATGACTGCCCCGACTCAATACCCACCTGTGACAAGGGATTGTACTGTGTAATTTTTGAGGGCAATTGCGCCTAGTTTCAGTAAAACCCTTTTATGTATCTATGTTGCGTTTGAAAACAAAAGCAATAACTTTATGAACAGCCAAATTCTTATTTTGCCTAAAGAAAGGTAGTCCGTAAGATGCAGCAAATAAATACTGTGAGAAAAAAACAGACAAAAGGCACGGTTAATCGCTCTTTTTATTGTTGTGTTAGATATTTTATGCAGGCAGGAGGGCTTAAATTTGCGCGGAAAAAATATGATGGCTGCACTATGGTGACGTGGAGACTACATAAAATCTGGGATCAACAGGCAACGCCACAATGGTCAGTGAGGTTTTGGCCGGAACTGGAGTTTTGCTGTTGTATGGGAAAAATTATTAGATGTGGAGGTATCTCATCGCATTCTTGCGTTCTATGATCTTTAATTGTTGTTTAAATTAGCGTTCACATAATGGATAATCCCACGCTGCCCGCGATTTTCCCTAATATTCATATACTCCTACAGAGCTTTAATTCAACTGCCATTTTTTAAACTTAAAGTCCATTTGGCAGTCGCTCATTTGCTAGGCAATGAAAACCAAAGCTTTCTTACCAGCAGAGTTTATATATATATATATATATATATATATATTGTGTGTGTGTGTGTGTGTGTATGTATACTGAAGAATTGTGTTGGATAAAGTGCTATCATAGAAACAGTTAAATATTGTAAAACAATAATCAAGATATCATTCAGACACCAAATTGAACTTAATCGTCAACAAATTAATTTTGAAAATCATAAAAATATTCAAAATTATCGGAGGCGGTCAGTTTCGATGGTGTTGCGGTCTGCCCAAGAACATAGCCCACAATGGTGTAGCTGCGGTCAATACTTCTTGAGACAGCATGGTAACGTCTTTCCTTTGGCCACCACTTAAATGGCCTTCACATTAACACCTTCAAAATGTATGAAATAAAGAGAATGCTTCAGTTTAAGTGGTTATGTGTAAATGCCATGACGAACAGGGTTGTCTGTTTATCCCATTACGAAGTATTTGGTGCAGCATCACAACATGATCTGTCAACGTTTCTTTGCACATCTTCGAAAATGTATGGAAGTGGAATATTATCTGAAAATGTCAAAGTGTATCAATACTGTACCATCAGCAATTGAGGTAATTGTGTCGTCCATCGGTCTGGCTGTGCACAAGCTGCAAGGTATTGGACTTCAATCAAGGGATCTGTTTCAGGGACACACTACAATTGCCTGAACTTCATTACTGCACAGACGCATCTATTCTTGGTGACAAATTTTCACCTACAGTTATATTTGTGTCATAACAACAACAAAAAATTCTATGATGCGTTTCTTCTATGTCGTTTATACCTTTGCCTCCAAAATAACAAAACGTCAACTGAAGTATATCGTACATTGAAAGAAGAGACTAGCAAGTAAGTCAATATCAAATCGTTTGGGTTTTGGGAAGAGACAAACTGCTCCGTTTAACATCTTGCAACCCGAATCAAACTTGATATCGAAGACAAATTTGCTCAATTTACTCAGGGAAATAAATGGTTGTCTCTGACGGATATGAATTGAGAAGTGGTACATGACCTGCAGGGAAATTAGTCTCTTGAAGCGCACGAATAATTGATACATTCTATTTCACACATTGTATAGAATCATAGAGAACTATTTAAGTAAATATTATTGTATTGGGACCGGCGGTAAATGTACAAATTTGCGTATGGGAAATCGATGAACTGGCTAAATCATGGCTCGGCACGGCCACGGGACAATACTTAACATGTGTCAGACTCAAAAGTGAGTGGGCGTTACTAGATTCCATGGTTAACTCTTTTTCGTCCCAAATAACCCTTGAGTCATAATTTGCCCTCATCGCTGGTCAGTGAAATTCTGTTTAATGCAGTGAACAATTGTTAACGAGGGGTCTCTTGGAAGTATTGTATACGACAATATTTTATAAATGCCAGCTCATGTACATCAAAACTCAGTGTTAATAATGATACATGCGATAATTACTACGTCCAAACACATTGATATAATACAGGCAGGAAAAGTGTCAATGTCGCTGTGCGACCAGGAATTCTTGTATAATGTCAATACGGGGCAGCCATCTATTGCTGTTGCTTTTATTTTCACGTAAGAGGTGGAGGCCACACAGGTAAATGACTACGTGGTACCCCGGCCATAGTATACATGGAGGTGCGGCCAGATCAAAGAGATGGTGTATAAATGAATGGTATACATAGGTGAGAGAACATTGATATAGCTACAACAATTATTACTATATGGGTCAGGGGTTGGACCACCTATGTAGTGTTAATGTCAAACAAAATAAGAAGCCTAGACTAGAATATTTTAGTTTGACATGCCATTCAGTGATCTGCTGGGAATCAGCATACCAACTCTACCCATGCAGCCTAAGATAATACTTATATCCAAGGCAAAATTCCTCGATCTGTCTTCTCAATGTCAAATTTGTGACATCCATTTGAAGGAGAGGAAGCCACAGTCAAAACTTCATTGCAAGGTAAGAATTTCTGTAACTTTATCCTGAAGCTCTGAAGAAATTGTACTTTTATCATTTTCATTTACTTCGTACTAGCGCACAACATTCTTACACAGGTTCCAATTATCATTTTAATACCTTCAACTTCATGGCATATCGACTACTCCTCCACATATAAATCAATATGTTTACTAAAGTGTAGTTGATATACTCATATGCTGCTTAGAGAACGCTTCACTGCCACAATTTTAATTACAGTTTATCTGTTGTGATCAAAACTACACATCTCTCCACATACCGTAAGTACAGTGTTATATCTTAAATTTTAATGACATTGACGTAAATAGGAAAGGTTGAGTGAAGAGAGACACGGAAAAATATGTGAGAGTGGCAAGAGGACAATATGTCATTTTTGTGGCCATATTGTTAACACTCTACCACTCAAAGTGGTCGACAGTGATACGCGATCTACAATGTCATCCGGTTTTCCTTATATTTGCGACTACACAGATGCAAACGGTTTTATTTAAATACATTTCACACTGCATATCGTTTGAAGAGCAAATCTCTCGAAAAACTACATGAAAGTCACAGTGATCCGTGTATTATTTTAATGAGTATGATGATGGCGATGATAATCCTTATCATCATCAAAAGTAATAAACCATTATGATGGGAAATCAAACACATGTGTGTGAATATAAAATGGAAATGATAAATACATAGCAGGACGAATATGATCAAAAGGATGGTGTAAGAGTCTTAGAAGAATACAGTATCTTTAACATACACTGTAAGCTGATGATCTTCCTAAAAAGGGACAAAGGAAATAGTCATTTGTTGAACATGCTATAATTGATGTAATGATTTCGGTCTCTTAGTTTTATTACAAGACATTGCTGGAATAGGGGCAGGTGAAATGCCATTGGTTAACAATCGCAGATAGCATAGCTTTAAATAATACATGTGATTTCCAATCTATTGGCCAGTAAATCTGCACATCATACCCACATTACGGACCAAAAAACTGTGACCCCTTTCTCAAATTATGAAGGTACCAACAGGCAATTTTGGACTTCTTATGAGTAAGTGTTACTATTTCTTTTCGAAAATATACTTTATGAACGTTTCTTATTGTTATAGGTATTTCAAAAAACCTGGTCATTTGCAGGCGTATGCAGCAAATTCCGAATATGCTACAACATCGCCTCACTATCAACAAAATGACCCTTAAGCAAACTGTGTGATCTCTAGGTCCGTTTCTGTGAATTTTGGGTGAAACGTGTTTGACAGCTGTTATTTGCCACATATGCCAGTTTTTATATAAGCGATATGATCAGGTATAAAGATATTGCACTTTTACTAGTTCATATTCACTAACCTTATTCTAAGCTATGCGATTTTATTCATTACAAGAATTATTCTCATTATGTCCTCAAACTCCAGAGAAAATATGCTTTGACTCCCAGAAGTGTGTTGATATCATTAAGCCGAATCTTACGAAAGTTTACAAATATTGTCGTTAAACAACGCGGCAGTTATTATGCAATATATTCGGATTTATTCAGTCACACAAGGTCTTGAGTGTGCTGTTTTCTTCAAAGCACCAGACCATGGATTATGTGCACGTACTAACTGACAAAAACCCCGGCAAAACGAAACGTTTTACATTTTTATGAACAGATGCTTATGTTTTAAAGTTTGTCGGGACTGGGTAAAGCTGTTGACTTAGGGAAAATTATTCTGAATGACAAATTAAAAGCAGATGGCATTTACATCTGATGCTTCCGTGTAATTGTAAATCAAGTTGCATGCCATAAATCGACGTCAGGTCCCTCGATGTTAACTAATTGCTCGGCATTACACTTTTCTACCCCTTTTTCTCATATTGTTTGGCGTTATATATACCAATTTTTAAGCAAACGTAATAATTCAATAAGTTGCGTAATCGTTGCTAAATAGAAAAAAGGCAAATGGAGTAATGAGATCAGTGTGTAATATATGCTGGCATTTGCACGCCGATAGATGTGCACAATATAGGGAAAAGCCGGAGGATGTCAATGTTCTGTAATAATACCTAATACACGAGTTAATCCCAATTACCATGCGACTTGCATATATAACAAGGTCACATCTATACTGCTGTGATGCAGAGTCTTGCTTTCGTATTTGAGAACGCAGGGGTGATATCATGGTGAAGCTATATTGCTATATCATATCATCAATATGTTTTATGCTTTTTTCTCTTGTGTCTATTCATTTCTTTGACCAAAGAACGGCCTTTAGCGTACAAACGTGTTTTTAAGGGCGTAGATGTAAAAGATTGTTCTAATTTTTGTTGGTTTGCTCACCAAAGACGACAGAGCACCATTCTCGGTGAAAAGCCATCGTAGCTAGAAATACAAACCCGCGGTTATATTTAGGGACTGCAGATGGACATTTTGAATTTGTACATACCTAGGTTATATTTTAGCAATGTTATTTTTGATGTTTTGCGTCACTATGTGCATTATTAATTTATTTATAGGTTTGGTTGGTTGGTTGTTTATTTATTTGTTTATTTATTTTATATTATCGTTATTCATTTATTTATATTCTTAACCATAATTCTACCATCCAGGACTGATGGACTGTACGCTTGTACTGAGACAGTAACCCAGGTTTGAGGAATATACTATACTATACAATACTGTATGAATAACGTTCGCACAATTTTGAAATAATGAGAGAATATATGTAATAATGCTAATGAAGAGGAAAGGTAATGGCCAATTTATTAATTTACATATTTATGTGGCGATTTTAATTTTGTCTTGTTTTTAGCAAGCAAAATTTCAATACTTGATACACACAATCAAAATTTTGCTCAGCTAGCTCGAAATGAAAAGTCGATTTTTTTATCATAGATCAGAAAAGCCGATGTACTGAATACCTTCCGCATACTATTACCTTGGTGAGAATAACTTTTCATGTGAAAAAAACTGAACTGGGCATCTTATCCAAACGCAGCAAAATACTGTAGATAGATGTGTATCATAGAAGTTGAACACTTTGAAACAACGCCTCCTTGCAACCTTTGAGGTTAAGAATTATGTGCCAATTATTTGGCATTGCCAGAAAATAATAAGCTCCAATGATTTTGTGTTCATATTCGGACGCACTATTGCCATAAGCTTCAGCAATAATAGGCAACATGGATGGATGTGACCTGGTTTAACCTTGTCTCGCTCAAACAGTCCAAAAAAGTCCTGGTGCAAATTTTTGTCTATTTCAATATCTTGATTTCAATATCCCGATAATAGAAAACTTGAAGTTTGTTGACAGAATCTTCCTGTAACTAGAAAGTGTTAGGTATACTTATTATGCTGATTAGTAGATGTAATGGGTATGCTTCACTTCTCTTTACCTAACAACGTGAAACACGAAAACATGGTTCTGTCTGTTCGTGTATCCTACCTGATTTAAAGAGACGTCAGCTGACCAAGGCTTATTGGTTTTAAAGTAGAATTGTGACAATGGCTGAATTCTAGAGTCCTAGGAAACTGGCACTCAGCAAAACATTAAAAAGATCTCCAATTTGCTAAACAATGATTTCGTCCCGATGTTAGTCACACACAGACACAGACATACACACACACGCGCGCACACACATACATATGGTGAAAAAAGCTTTCCAATTAGACTGTTTCTGGCTGAATAGAGTTGTCTTATTTCTTTACCAATGAGAGCCAGCTGCAGAAAGTTATTTTGTGTGTGACTGATACACCAAGCGTTGTGATGCGGCTCGATAAGTCCAGCTAGTTTTCTCAAATTTGGCGTTACTGCTAGTACTAGATACGAAGCCAACTAAAATGACCTTGAAGATAAATACCATAAGCATGAGTATGTGTTTTGATGCCAGGTTCAAGTATGTTTTTCTTTTTGTTAATTTTGTCGGATTTATCGGCCACCCAATATGATTACCTACCCTGGATAAGTCAGACGCAGTGGACTTTGTTCAACCCTAACGATAATCAAAGCAGGTTTCGATTTGACCAACATGGCCACACAAGAAGTAGATATTAAAATTTTCGCATAGTAATTCATTAATCTGGAAGCTACTAAACATTTTCTATACCACAAAAAATTCCAATGTAGCATTGTGATCCTAAGTTGTTTTACTTTTTGAAGTACCAATGAATGTTGTATATCAATCATTTTCAGCGTGTACAATTTTTTTAATATAATTACCAGCAGTTAGTGGCGAAAGTGTAAGTACCAGGATCTGTGTCTTTTGTTCCAATGCCGACCTAGAGCAAAGTACCGCACAAATATGCGCACAGGCATTAATTCGTGTTAGTTGAAATGATTCGATTGCACAATCGCAATTGATATTCTTTCAGCAAAATGCATAGTAATAAGCACATGCAGATCGGGAGGGGGGGCGTTCGAGGGGGGTTATCGAACCTCCCTCTGCGATGCAAAAAAATAAAAAATAAAATAAATAATACAAAAATGGAAAATAAAATAAAACATAAGAAGATAAAATCCAACAGCTTGGCCTATTACCGCTGCTTTCAAGTTAACTTTACTGCCTGGAAGTATATATAAACATCTGTGATCTTTTAACTGTTCACACTTTCATAGATCATCGTTACGTCAATATACATTCTCTGTGCTTTTGGGTATTAAAATGCTCTGTGTTATAATTACGTCCAAGGGTTGATCTACGCAATATTGTAACTCGTGCTCCTGATGTTGCCATTTTGGTTATAACTTTTGTCCATCTTATTTTGAAACCTGCGACAGATTTGTCAGATTGCCAATTCAGTCACAGATACTTATACTACAGGAGGCCAGTCCTTTCGCCTCTTAACGTATCCTGATATGTATCCGTGTTGTTTCGTTTGTCACAACTTGGTTTGATTTAAGCATATTTCATTAAAATAAACGATTGGAAAATAGGCATCATGCCGATATGAATTCCTCTCGTGGAATAAAAATGTAAATGATTACAGTTATTGCTGCATGTTGAAATACAATTAAGCCTATACTTCTGTTAAAATCAGGAATAATATTATATGCAATGTGTATAACTCAGTCACTCGGTAATTAAGTGTAACCATAGTATGTGCAATAACAGTAAGCATGTCAAAAATAATAGAAGAAGGAAGCACAAGTCACAGGACAACACAGTAACATGGACATAACATTGACAAGATTAGACGGGTGACATAATAATATCATACGGGACAGATAGAGGGACTTCCAGTTGCTTGGTCAGAAATATAGATGCAATAACCTATGTTGGCAAAGCAATATTCGTTTGGTTAATTTCAGGTGGTTTGAATCTTAATTCCTGACTGAAAAACAAATTGTGTTGCCCCAAATATAATTCTGTTGTTTCCTTTCGAACAGTTATCACTGCCATACAATAAGGCATTTAGAGTGAAAGGTGTAAGTGGTATGATTATTAATTGTAATCTATTTCTTTGGATAATATAACTTGGGCATTCAAAAAAATAATGATAAGACCTTCCGGCAGGCGCACCACATGTGCAGGCAGGCAAACATAAGAGTCCTATTTTACGCATGTCTTGATTCAACTGGCTACAACTCATCCTGATCCTAGCATGTAGAAATATTTTGATTTCTAATACCAATGTAAAATAGATCAGTTTTCGGTTTGTCTCTATCCAGTTTACGTTAAAAGGATTCTAATGACCCTGTATCTTCTGAATTACGAACGGCAGGTGAGAGCATATTCCAATGTCGAATAGTAGAAAGAATGGAGGACTTTCCGTACGAATTAATGCTGCATTTGGGGGCAGTCAGTTTGTTTTTGGACCTGACATTGTATTGATTTGTAGATGATACATTTCCAGGAATTAGGTTACATAAGTAGGCGGGTGCATATCCGTGGACCATTTTGTAAAAAAGTTTTAGTCTATGTTTTTCTCACCTGGGGAAAAGTCCTGAATTGTCTTGTCTTAATCTATCAGTTGGGGTACATGTCAAGGAAGTATTGTGCTAATTGTTTAAAGGTTTCTTTTTATTAAGTTATTTTAGAATTGCAACCTATGGAAAACCAGCCTGTGGGCCTTGTTTTCCCTGATAGGGAAAACAAGATCCCTGTCTTCAAAATACTATGAAACTTAAAAAAACCGATAACGCTGAAGAAAACCTTGAGGTATCCCCAAGCTTTCTTAAGCTGAGTAACTGAGTGATTGGTTATATGATATGTTTTTCATCTGTAATTTTATCCTGTTATGTATCTGTCCCAGTTCAGTTAAGGAATGCTTTCATGTCGGCCAGCTTCAATTGGACGTTTTGGTCCTTTCCATGTCATTGGATTGGAATGGACAATATCAACTATCACTCCACGGATTGACTGCCGTTACCTTCTTTGTTTCTGTCAATAGTCACTGAATCTGACTCTTGAACAGATATTTGTTATCCCACTATGCTGTATAATTACACTTCAAGCTCTGATGTTACATATTTCAACTGAGCTTAAACCAGATTTATCTTAGTCTTTCCCTACATAACAGGAGAGACAATTTCAGCGATGACAGTTGATTCTATCCATCCAGTGAATTCTGCAACCAGCATCTGTTAATAGATCATCTTCGGGACAACTTTCATTTATTAACCCACGGATCGTCACAAGTTAAAGTAAAATGGGTCATGACGCTTTGCACAAATTTACCTTAACGTCTTACTTCTTCGATGTTCGTTTACCTACACCACCGACATGTACCGAAAAAAATAGCTAAGGCGTAGCCTGAACTTAAGATATTTGTGCAGTTTTAACAAGACTGTCTTCTAGCCTTGAACGTGTTCCTATTTTTGATTACTCTTTAGCCGTGTTAGGTTCAAGCTAATTGGATGTCTGGTTAATTGGCCCTCATCTGCTCGCATCGCTCAAAATCGCCCTTTGTAATGTTTCTTTAAATTTCATGTTAATAAGAAAATATTGCTGAGAATTGTAAATAATACCTGATCAATATGGCATGCCCTATGTCAATAGCTTTCCTCGACGCGGGCTTGGCGCAAGGCAACGCGGCCTTATTCTGACCATGAAAGTATTAGTCTGCAAATTACCATTCAATTGAGCAAAGCCGGTTGGGCTGGTTTTACCAAAAATGCCGTCGTTCATGATTTGAGACAAGAAGAGAAATTTTCTGACAATGCTCAGCGATGCCAAATCTTTATCATCGAAAGTACTATTACATTATCGTGAATGCGTCTCTGTAATATGCCAATACATTCAATTGTTTTAATAACATCCCCTTGCTCTGCATGTCAGTGGTAATGATTTATGTTGCAAGCCCACAGCCAAAAAAGGTATGTTGCCCTCCTGCCCGGGATGACTGGATGTAGAAAATCATTCTGAGAGATTTCCGCTTAGACAGCAATATTATTGGACTGGGTTAACAGCTTTCTTCGGTGCACTGTCAGAGAGGTGTTGACAATTGGCATGTTATCCTGGCGAGAGCTCCTTGAAATTATAACTGAAAATATCATGGGAAAGGACCATATTTACTAAAATGAATGAGACAGACGACCTTTGACCTCACCGGTCGCTGAAGACCGCTTTGGCCAGTTGAGCATGAGAAAACTAATGACGCTGGGGGTACTTAATGTCCTTTTTTACATGTGGCTAAGCTTCAATACTAAACGTATGAAGGGTACTGCCTGTCCAATAGGGCACAAAATGCTGCAGAGCATTTTACATTATGTATAGTCTGATACGACACCACAAGCAAATTAATTTCCGTTGTGCTATGTAAAACACGTATGGTTTCATCAAGCTCCACATTCCATCGCACTTTTTGTATGGAGAAGTTTCGAATAACGTCCAGTTTTTCACCTTTTACACATGTACACTATACCAGTGGCATCTAATTTTTTTCTCCATAACTACAATCATTCTTTGAAAATAATGACTAGGTTATGGTAGAAGTGCTGTGCCGGTATAAACCGTACTTACACGTCAAACGAGGTGTAGAAACCAAAACATGCGAACTTAACATCCAGATGACTTCACATGGAAGCCGTCCAGGTAAATGCAACCAGTTGTTAGAACTACAATGTACGGTAGCTATTTCAGTTCTATTTATTTACCTACTGTTTAAGGTAATAAACCGCTCATTAACACAACGACAAAATGGTGGTAAGATCCTAGCAGCTTAAGAATATCCAGATACATTGTAATAAGAATCTGTGACGGTACCACAGTGCATTCGAACACTGGCTCTCTCGGCTGTTATAAAAAATTCCTGCTGTTTACACAAAATCTGATGCTAAATATTCACTGCCATTTTTTATCCAGTGCGGGGTACAATACATCCCTTCAGTTTCAGCATACAATGATTTCTACAGGCATTTTGCGATAAAGCAACTGGCTATGTAAACCAAGCTGCTGTTCTATTCATTCAATAAGATAAATAGACATGCCTTCAATGAACCTGATAAAACCTCGAATAATCTACTTATGTCTTATCCGTTCGTGTAACTGGGGACGCTTCATTGAGTTTCCTTCCCCATTCCACAGATTAAGCAGTCTTTCCTCTTACACTGTAAAACATGTCATACGACGGAAATTCTTGCCCACGGCTTCCTGCTTACAATTGTGAATGAGCAATCGCATAGTGGCAACGCAGGCTGCCATCATACAAGGAATTGAAGCCAAGTGTGTATTGCTATTATATAAGAGCCAGAAGTCAGGATAATTAGCTATGGCTTCCATAGAAAATGCCTCTTTCCTTCGATTTGGCCTCTCATATCCGTGGGAGCAAAGTCTCGCTTAAGGGGGCCGCGAAGAGATATTGCGTTTAGTGGTGTTACCGCTGAGAATTAGTTGCAGTACGCACAGCTCCCTTGGTAGGCTACCTCCGATTTCGACGTAGTACTTCGAGGCTTATCGTTTCAAGTCATTCACCCATTCTAAAATAATGAGCACTCCCCAAGCGCGGTTTCTGTCCTATCGGAAAGCAAAAGTATATTTGATTCATGTGAAGAACAAGTTTAATGACAAATTAAGTTTGAACTCAACGTTGTCTGGTCAATGAAGGCATCAATAATGTCTTATTGTCTCTTGGAATATGATATTGTGGTTAATATTGATGCCAATTATGTCCCATATGACACAACAGCGTCTGATATTCTGTTTATCCGTTACACTTTTTGGATTACCCCCCTTTATATATGCATCTACAGCAGCAATTTCCCAATGAATGTCACCCAAAAGGACTATTTATTGATTATGCATGTTCGTTAATTTTTAAGAGTTTGTACAGCATTTTATCTGCCATGTTTTCATTCAAATTACTGTCCCAGCAGTATCCGCAATTGCACAGTGTCTATGGGGAATGTCTTAGGACGACAGAACAGAAAACGAAACAAGATTAATATTGCGCTTTGTTTTATTATGACATACCTATAAAAGTGCCCAAGGCAGGTATACCCCCAGGCGTTAGTATTAGAAAGTAAAGCATGTGTTTCCTAACGAAGACAGGGGGTTAGTTTGCTGAATATTTACGAATAGGGAATCACCAAAGATTGCTTGAATTTGTGACAATTTTGGAAAGGAAAGCACAGAAGGCAGAACTCTTGTGTTTCGAAATATTATGAGCAGTGTCTACAAAAGAGTGTTATCATTTTAACGTCATTGCCCATAAGGGAGTCCGGTTGCCTTATAAACCATTTCGCATGGTCCATGATGTCGCCATCAATAAAGGTGATAAAAATATCTGTACATCAGAGAGTGACAATGTTCGGTTCGGAAATTGCAACGAACTGTTGAATAGAACTTTTGGCAATTATTAAATATCAATCAGGGAGAAGATACCCTATCTCATTTCAGTTGTTCGACATGTACCTTTTACGAATTTGCATGATGAAACATGAACCTGTTCCTCGATCAATAACAAAAGTTTGGTTTTGGATTTTTTCCTATCATCTTGCACGTGTGTCCATTGTGCTACTTTTGGGTCAGTCAGTTGTTTTTGTAAGCTACATTTTGTTTATGGGGGCATTTTCCGCGTGTACATCTATTACGGGTCTTCCCTTTTATGTTTAGTATGGAATGTTACTGATATTCGCATCCCATTTTCAGTTATTTTGAAACATGCATATGATCAATTCTGTCAGTCTACCCCTGCTTCATCATTGTAAAAAGCTTACATTTGAACGTCTTGCATGTTGTTCACCTAAAATTTTCTGTTATTGTAATCTCTAGTGGAATAGTTTTGACTGGCATCATGTGTGCACACCACGTCATGTTACCGGACCATTTTCATACTAATTTTCTGTGTACACTTATTTCATTTTTTTCATTATGCCTCCGCTGTTGTAGATATGGTGCTTGTCGCACAAATGTATAACATTAAACTACAGCCAAAAGAAATATGCTAGCTGATGTATACCAAGTCAAATACAAAGAATGATGTATAACTTCCTCCGTGGTTGGCCATATCTATAGCAACCGTTGAGTCTCAGTCTCTCTCTCTCTCTCTCTCTCTCTCTCTCTCTCTCTCTCTCTCTCTCTCTCTCTCTCTCTCTCTCTCTCTCTCTCTCTCTATCTCTCTCTCTCTCTCTCTCTCCTCTCTCTCTCTTTCTCTTTCTCTCTCCTCATTCTCTCTCTCTCTCTCTCTCTCTCTCTCTCTCTCTCTCTCTCTCTCTCTCTCTCTCTCTCTCTCTCTCTCTCTCTCCTGTTTTCCTGGTATTCACCTATTTGGCATGCGTCATGAAACGACTGTTTGACAATGGGTTTGCCTTCCTGGCCTCGTCATACGTTGTTTACAAACACCGTTGTCATGAAGTACAATCTAATGACCAGCATGCACGTCAAATGACTCGTTGTGGTTCTCCTAAAACGAGAAGCTGGGTGCATTAGCAGCCACAGCCGAAGTGAAGAGTCCTGCGTTTCAAATTTGAAAATATTCATATTGACTGAAAAATTATTTGGTAATTCTAATATACAATGAAAACTTCTTTTACTTTTTTATTTATTTATTTATTTATTTATTTATTTATTTATTTATCTATTTATTTATTCATTTATTTATTTATTTATTTATTTGTTTATTTATTTGTTTGTTTATATTTATTTATCTATTTTTTATTTTTTATTCATCTATTTGTTTGTCTGTTTGTTTGTTTATTTATTTATTTATTTATTTATTTATTTATTTATTTATTTATTTATTTATTTAGTAAAAGTAGCTCGTGAATACCCCGCAACACACTATGTGCATTGCCCTACAGAGCCACCTGTACTGTGTCTTGTTAAGTCAAGTTTTTATGGGTCACTTTTAGTAAAACTCAGATTGTACTTTCCTTTTTCATCTGACACGGGGCAAAATGCACATGCGAATACCATTCTGATACAAGTAGACATGTATACTTGAGTCTAATACCCCGATGACAATTCCGCATGGTACATGTATTTTTAACCAGCTCCCACGCACGGGATGTCTTTTTTCTACATGTTTCGCAAGAAGTCGCAAAACTGTCTAAATTTGAAGTATGAGATTACTTCTTGTAGGAACACGTACGTAAATTAACAATCGACCGTTTCAGAATTTTTCTCTTTAAGTACACATGCAAATGGAGGTTAGCACGCAACCCGATATCCATGCCTCAGGGAAGTAGGAAATTGGACTCGTTATAAATGGTATCTATATCCTCGAACGGGTATGCTAACGGGTGAGGCATCTGACGCGTATGAGGTTTTTCTGTTATCTTTCAATGGTATTGAAATTTTTCCACCATTTATAAGTATTGTCGGAGTTACATACATATATACTCACGGGCTTAAAATTTCAGATCCTGATAAGAAAGATGTGCCATATTCTGCTTTGTTTTTACACCTAACCTCTTAAAACGCGTCTGCCTGTTTTTCAGGAAGCAAGCCGAATGCCCGGATGGATATTCTTATCGTGCTCGTGGCCATAACGACAGTACTCGGCGATCCCGTCCAACATGTACAAATGGAAAGTAAGGGCGGGTCCATCCGTGGTATTCGAGAAACAGTTTACAACAAGCAAGTGGATTCCTTTTTGGGTATACCTTATGCAAAGCCGCCATTAGGTAACTTGCGATTCCAGCGCCCCCAACCGCCCGATCCTTGGGTCGGCACCTACGATGCCACTCATAAGCCGCCTTCTTGCCACCAGCTTATCGATGACTACTTCGATAAATTTTCGGGTGTCGATGAATGGAATGCAAATACAAATATATCTGAGGATTGTTTGTACTTGAATGTTTGGACCCCATCGGACAGGAAATATGGTGGAAAACTCCGTCCTGTCATGGTCTGGATATATGGAGGATCGTATACAAGTGGAACGTCAACACTTGACATATACGATGGCAGAACTTTAGCATCAACCCAGGATGTCATAATTGTATCTATGCAATATCGTGTCGGGGCGTTTGGGTTCATGTTCCTGGATATACCTGAAGTACCTGGAAATATTGCCCTTTTAGATCAGATGTTTGCTTTGCAGTGGGTGTATAACAACATTGATGTTTTTGGAGGTAACCAGCACCAAATAACCCTTTTTGGAGAGAGCTCCGGTGCAGTATCGACGAGTTATCACTTATTATCGCCCCTAAGCATGAAACTTTTCAAACAAGCCATTTTGTCTAGTGGCAGCGCTTTATCTCACTGGGGATTTAGTTCTCGGGATGAAGCAAAACGTCGATCGTTACATTTGGCGAAATTGTGTGGATGCAACGTACAACATGGAGTTACTTATGAATTGTTACAGTGTCTACGTAATGTGGACGCGCAAAAACTTAGCATTCAATTATTCAGTATAAACGGCTTGAAATACTGGGAGCCCCCATTACAACCTACCATTGATGGTTACTTCCTAAGAGAAAGCCCTACAGTTACTTTAAAGAAAGGAACATTCAAGAAAACTACCATATTGTTAGGAAACATGAAAGACGAGGGAACCTACATCTTAGTTTACTCTTGGCCAGATTTGTTTAATGCTTTCATTAATGGTACAATTTCAAAGAGTAGATTTCTTCTTTGCTTAGACCAAATAGCCCACACGAACAATGACGTTATAAAAGAAGCAGTGAAATTCGAGTATGAAGTTGAGCTCAGCAAAAGAGCAAAGTACTACGAGATCCTAGATGATATTATCGGGGACGTGGAATTCATATGTCCAACAGTTCAATTTGCTCAAGCTTATGTTAGAAGTGACCAAACTGTATTTATGTACCAAATGAGACATAGATCTGAAAGGAACCCCTGGCCAGATTGGATGGGGGTCATGCATGGATATGAATTAGAATATTTATTTGGATTGCCATTGAATAGGACTCATAAGTTCACAGAAAAAGAAAGAAACCTCAGTGTACGAATAATGAAATACTGGAGCAATTTTGCAAAGACAGGGTAAGTAAAAAATTACTACTGTTTTACCACCCAGTTAAGGACTACCTCGATAATATTGTCCTCCCTGTATATCCAACTTCTGGCTACGGAAAGACACCCATGCTCCGCATTAACCCCGACAAGCTATTTCTCATACCTTGAGCTATATCTTTTGGATAAACCGAATTCCCATATGTGTTATGCAAGGAGACTAAAGCGACACGATTTTACTACTTCAGTCAACAGTTCGATGGGCAAGACATACATGTACAGCACTATCAAGGATGTCTCCTTGCAAATCTTTACATTGGCTTCCGTAATCCAATGTGAGGAACAATTTTGCTGATGATTAAAGGGAATGGGAAGTACCGCAACCACCAGGTGGCTAATTATATGTTACTTATATGCATGTAACAGGTCAATGTACACCATTTCGTATCGGCTCAAAAACGTGCTGACACCTTAGCCAATAGTATCCTGGGAGGGCTGGGTCAGATACAGCGATGAAAGAGGAGATAGTTATCACATGACCATTGCAGAATGACATCCCAACTAAAAATCCCACGCGTGGTCCACTTTTTAGTCTGCCTCTTGTTACCTTTGAGACTGACGCTCCCCATATGGAAGAGTGTATGAGGCTTCTTGCGATCGCACTGCAAACAGGACCTCTTACAACTGAAATCATGAGATAGCTTCGTTTAACTAGCACCCGACTGGTCAAAAATTGTTTACAGCAAACAGAAATTTGTCACCATCTGATTCCGTACCACTGAAATTCTAAATCAATCTGTTAATTAAAATATATCACTAAACCCTTAGTACATGCAACCATGAAACCTCTCATTACCAGGTGTAAACAATTCGTAAGGGCCACGTTTTTTCTCCTGTGGCAACTCTAAACAGAGGATAGTGACAGTCCTGTGCTCAGCTGACCTTACATTCACTCACGAACTGACATGATCTTGTGAACTTCGGAACGATAACAAGATCGCCTTTGTCTAAGACCATCATCACCGTTGCAAACATATGCATATACCCTTACCGAAGTTTCCTAATTTTGATATTTTGTTAAACATCAGAATTTGAAACCACCACCATGTAGGGGACAGTTTTGCTGGCGATCAAGTACCCGTACATTCCCGATAAGTTTGAACAGTATCCAAATTACGGTTGGGGAAAAGTCCAGAAAAACAAAATTTTCTACAAAAAAGGAAAACGAATCCCAGCGCCACTTGTTGATTATATTAAAGCCTATGGGCTACCAGAAGTGTTCCTGTAGAAATTTACAAAAATATCATTACAAAAATCTAAAAATCATTGGAGCGTCACCACTTGGAGAAACTTGGTAAAGATCCACGTAGTAAGATAAATACTCACCAAGGTTGAAGTAAATCCGGCTAACAGCTTGGAGATGAGTCGAAAATGGGAATCACCATCGCAACCCCAATTGACTTACATAGTTATCAACAGGGATGTATGCATTGACTGACAGGTACCCGAATTGAAAAATGCACTAAAAATCAGTGACACAGAGTATCACCATCTGTGCTTAATTTCGTTGTACCTTTCCAAATACTACATTTCCACCAAGTTGCAGACAAATTTTAGAGACCATTTTGGAGAAGTTCAAAGTAACAAAAACACCCATAAAGTATAAAAAAATTATAGTGTTCCCTGGGACCCCCGGAAGTATCCACATGCAATTTCGAATTAAGTGGCCAAGCACTTTCGGAGAAGATTTTTTAACGTGTTGCTCAAAAACTAAGTGCAAAATTCATAATAAGAATATAAAAATCACAAGGGCCTGGCCATTTAATGAAAGTTGGTGGTAACCTACCTGCACCTGAGGTACATCCGCGCTATATTTTAAGTGAAGTGAATCTAGCAAACAATTTTCGGGAAGATTTCGAAAATAGGAAATACCATTGTAATTCCCATTGACTTACATGACAATCAACAGGAATGTATACAATAACTCTCAAATACCTGAATTGAAAAAAACGTTGAAGATGGAAAATGCAGAGCATCATATCCTAGGGAACAAGTTTGTTTTAACCTTCTCACAAGCTATATTTCCACCAGATTTCAGAACAATCTGAGTGATGCTTTTTTGGAGTAGAAGTCGAACAAAGCTAAAACACAAACAATGGTGAAAAAGTGCCAAAAGTAGTAACCACTTGTTGAACATCTTTAGGTCAAGGGGTCCCCAGAAGTATCTAAATGCAATTTCGAAGCAATTGGCAATGCAGTTTTGGAGAAGATTTCTTTTAAAGATGGTACCAATCAATGTAAAGGAAAGTCATGAAAAATCTAGTGAGGTAAATATATATATGTGTGTGTGTGTGTGTGTGTGTGTGTGTGTGTGTGTGTGTGTGTGTGTGTGTGTGTGTGTGTGCACAGATATACGTTATCGTTGTTTCTTTTGCAAATTATTCGCATTATATGATGTGAAAAAATCACGTGCAAGGTGTGACAAAATCAACCAAAGTGGAACTGGTTGTGTAATTAATTGCTTCCTTTCTCTCGAAAGATATTGGGTGACATTAACTGTCCACCCAATATGTTACGTTTGATCCAAATCGTATTTACTGTTGACTTCTGGATCGTGTTGGACCACTTATGTAGCTGTAAAAACATACATAGACATCTGTCTTTGTCAACTGGTTACGAAAATTAAGATGAGAGAGATAACCACAGATTAAATTACGTATGGCACTGTAATCTACATTCAAGGCAACAGTTTATATGAACATGCACGTAGCAAATCCTTGCCAGTACCATTAGACTAATGGTTTTAGAGTCGATTCTGGATGTCATTCGCCGTTTCTCGGTAACCTATTGTCCAACAAGTGTTGCAAATACTACTCGCCTACGTGCACAGATATATGCAGACCTGAGTGTGAGATTATATATGATTTCTTCAATTACATGCAATTCAGCTCAGCCCACTTTTTTCTTGCATGGTAATGGTTCACAGGAAAGGAACACAGACATACATGTGTGTCTGTGTACATTTAAATAGGCGTCTGTCTTTTTGAGGGCTGATTGATCTCTTCAAAAGACTGGATAACTCGATCCCAAAAGAGAAAATACATGTCCGTATGTAGCTGGTATGATCTCGCTTCGATCAATCAATTAACTTGGACGTTTGGGTATATTTTATGTGTAACTTTGCCTGTCTACAAAGCCTCGTAACTTGTACACACACACACGCGCGCGCGCGCGTGTTTGTGTGTGCGTGTGTGGATATGCATTAAGTTGGTGCCTACATAAAACAAATGTCTTGCCGAGAGCTAAAAACGTGATTTTGGTGATTAAAATGCGTTTAATGCACAGTTAAAGATAATTTTTGTGTTCCATGGCACAAAGTTGATTGAATATTGTGATCTCACAAACAGGCGTCAGCTACCCAAGATTAATAGTACCCACTGAGACCTGGGAGATACAGGGTGCACCCAAAGGCAGCATATATTAGGACCGTTGTTGTACTTGCGTTGTGTCAATGATATCCCCATTGACATTTCGTGCAAACTGCTTTCATGTGCGCTTTATACTGCTTTACCAGTATAGGGTCAAGATCCAAATTAAAGTATGTTCTATTCTAGAAATAAATCTGAAGCCTTGCAATCAATGGATTAATGATAACAAGATAACTATACAACTGAACTTGACTTAATGTGTCCTGTTTTACCCTCAAGAGAGAGAGAGAGTTCGGTGTTCTCCAAAATTTGAAGCTGAATACGATGACTACAAAGTCCAGTAATAGACACTACCAAAGATCTTGTTGTTTTGAGTTGGACCGGTTTCATTCTGACGTTTCTACGGCCAATGACTTCAAGACTAAAATTCTTGTACCGGCAAGGAGAAGTTCTAAGTTCGAAAAAAGTTCCCTTTTATGGGTGATGCCTGTGTCAAGTCAGGAGTGAAATCTGTTCGGAGGTGGAAAAGCATGTGTTCGTGTAGGCCGGATTATGTAAATGGCACTTCTCACTGTATTTTGAACTGTCTCCTGTTATTGGTGCTTCAAATTAATTTTATTTAATAATATTTATGCTATGAAATCTGGCTTTGTAATAACAAGTATATATATATATATATATATATATATATATATATATATATATATATATATATATTGGGTGTTGTGAAGTTCACACGTGAGCACGTCGAAAGACAGTAACCTTTTGTTTGCTCCAGCAGATGTTTGCACACGTTTTCACTCAATTTTGCAGGAATCCAAACGCAGAGACGGAAGGAAAAATTAAACATAACACTTGGCCAAAATATACTTCATCTCTTCAGGAATATATAGAGCTGGATACTAAAGAGCCTGTGGTGAATTATGGCTTAAGGCAACGCAAGTGCATTTTCTGGGGCACACTTCTTCCGAAACTGAAAGCAGCATTAGGTAATATCAAAATTGTCTTCATTTGATGTTGGTTTTGTTTACTTTTGTTTATGCACACGCTTCATGTTTTTCCTGGTCATCAACCATATTTGGATATATGTAATTAGTGAAATTATCTGGTCACGGGCAAAAGAGAGGTTCAATGTGCGGACAGAGACATCTAGTTAAGTTTATTTCTGTCGTTTAAATGTTCTTTCCTTGATTCACGTTAAATTTTCTGACGTCAGCATTTACCTACTTATATTGGTATTACAGATAAATCATTGATTCTAAGAATAAGTCATTGATATTAAGAAGAGGTCTATGTTCTAAGCAAAAGTATACGAAGTATCTAAGAATCTTCTTTAATGAAACAAGTTATATATGCTTTCCTTCCTTAAGTTATATCCGTTATTTTAGAAACAAGAGACTGGGGATATGGAGTGCTGTTCGTGACTGTTGCTCGTAGACAGCATTGAACAAAGGCCGGGCCGTGTGGTTTCAAACTACAAAGAAAATTGGCTTGTGTTTGGAATCTCTTAAAAAACGGCCTTGAATAAGGAGTCTACATGTCTTTTACTGCTTTTTGATGGATATGTGAACTTAAACGGGACTTATAACTGTCCAGTAAAGCCAACAAGTTAACCTCATATAATATTTACACTTGCCTTTATGGTCAAATTGATGATTTAATGAGATGCATGTAAATGTTTATTTTCTTTCTGTTTTACTCATATATATATATATATATATATATATATATATATATATATATATATATATATATATATATATATATATATATATATATATATATATATCGTTTTATCCCTTTACAGGCAATCCAAAGGCACAGCCCGTGGTACCTTGCAAATCATCTTCGTCATCCCTGTCAGTGACTCTACTTGCGATTGGATTACTGGTACAATGGACTTAATACATGGATTTTATATATGCAAATGTTTATAGCAGGACATGTTATATCATATAGACCATTATGGCAAAGCCTAAATAGTAATTTACATTTAGTTGTAAATCACAGGAATGTAGAACAAATAATTATGATGTAAATATGAAAGGTTGCACAACAGAACATATTTCATTGATAAACTAATATTGCCGAGGATATCAACAGGGAGTTATTATATTGATGCATCGACGATCTAGAATTCAATTTCGCCAACCACTGCCAACATTTGCATCCATTGTTGATGACACTATATCATGTGACAGTGTACGTGCATTTCTACCTCCTGACAGTAGAGATCGTTCTATGATACTGCTTTTAAGTCAAGGTTGCAGTTGGTTTGCTCTCTGTGAATCGTTCTTCTCTGTAATGGCATAAGCCTAGAATGTTTACACCATTGGAACATGAGATTGGTCAAGAGGATCACTGGGCTCCTTCTGACCAATCAGATATGACTGGAAGTATCAAATTATCTCTGTGGGCCAATAGCGTCCTCTTGTGAATCAAGAATTTTAGGCTTATCCCATTCGTTGACAGAACACTTTGAAGAAACATTCAATGCAAATCAAACTGTTTGTCGTAATATGTCATTACATGCTGAAACGAAATCAAATGACCATATCGTCCCCGCGATGATTATATATGGTTGGACACCCTTGGCATAGATATGCATCAATACATAATGATATTTCTCATTTTATCATCATTATAAACCATTTCTTGTAAATGAAGCTGCTGAGTAACTGCTTTATCTGACAGAAGAAAAATGTGTGCTTTAAAAAGGACACGAGATAATCCAGCAATTATTGGTCTGTAATTCGGAGCGCTTCAAAATCGATACAATAGAGCATGCCACATATGATACACTGTTCTGCTTGGTTGCGCCACCGGCTTCCGGTGTCACACATTTTCAACCGATAAATCAGGCAGGTTTTGCTCATCTCCTAAGTGTATCCACCTTCAACAGGTGGATACCAATGAGAAGCTACCTGTGGTGCCACCTACCGTTGACATGTTCCAATCACCTCACAAAAATTGTACTTAGTAGCATAAGTTCGATTCGTAATTACATGAAAAGGTAGAAAAGGAGACTAAAGTACAAATATTTTTCAGGTGCTGTCTTGTAAATTTTTTGTCCACTAAATTTTGGTCCTGTCTAAGCCCATGAGCGCTATAATGGCTTTGCAATTTCCATACAATGCATCTTGGATAGTCAGACCATTGAACCGAGTGGTATTGTATAAAATATTGCATCACATAGTTTTATACATGTTATACCAATTCAAGTAAGAGTAATTATGTCATCTTCCCAACGTGACCAATATGTATGGTGTTTGGCTTTCCCTTAACCCCTCTGCTTAACCCCCACGTTGTCATGTCACAAGAGTGAGCCAAGAAACTTTAAGCGCCCAAAGCGCGTCGACAAGAAATATTGACCAGGAGTATATTATCTTCGGTGGCTGCTTGCAAAGCAACCTCCTGCCACCATTGAAACAATTTGCTCGAATATTCCCCTTAAATCATAACTGAAATTACAATATAAAGAACAAGATGAAGCAGACGACCTTGAAACCAGAAGCAAAAACAAACTGTGGGCCGGGAAACATTCCAGAATTTATTAAGTAGCCTAATAACATAAGATTGGCTTTGCATAAATGGAATCAAAGAGGAATTACATATTGCTTGTTTTAATTTGATTCAACATTAAAGGAAAACAATGGAATTTAACAGCATGTTGCAGTTGTTGGCAGGTAGTAAGTTGATAACTTAGAAATAATCAGTAATCGCTTTGGAAAATAATTCTCACAACCCAATCAATTAAAGGCTACTTTGGAGATTCTACACTGCTATCCCACCAACTTTCTTTGTGGAAAGTAGTGTACACTCAGCACAAACACTTCTGGATCATAATCCGTGGTACTGCAATGCAAGAACGATGCACAGCATTTTGTGGTGGGCAGACATGTTTCATATACCGCTGTCAGCTACACTCTTAACAGCCATTCACGTAGCGTACATACTTTTTTCAGAGTTCTGTATGCCAATATGCAACACAGGCAATCAAAATATCTTAAGTTTATATAATAATACAGGTATCCGATATTCGATATTCAGTTATTTGTGTATATATTGATAATCGGGTAATCTCTCCAGCATTTTGTGAAACAAAGCACTTGTACATGGATTTCTTTACACAAATAAATCATTGCTCATAATATACAGAATACCAAGGGACATTCCTCATGGTTTTTTATTCTAACATGCTCGATCGTATTTAAAGTTTTTTATTGTTGGAGAGAGATGATATGCTGGAATCAGTAGCTATGCTGGGCATTGCATAAATTATTTTTTATAGAGACGGCAAAACGTCCGGACGAAATTTCAGTTATTCGCTGAATCAAAAAAATAAAGCACAATACATGAGCATTTGGTACATGTTGTGACAGTTGTCTTTGTGAATTTGACTGTACCTCTTTGTCCAAAGTAAACTATTACAGGGTAGGGAATAATGATAACTTATATGTGAAGTGGAGTAGATATGCTGTTAGGTGGCTAACGTTAGAAAAATAACTTAACTCATGCTTTATGAAACTCCTTGAATGCGAAAGGCTGAAGGCTAACCACATGGGTAAGTGTTCCTGCATATTATTTGCGAATGATTAAGCACGTGATATAAAATAACGGTTATTCAAATGTTTGCTTGCTAAAAAAATAAAGTGAAAGGAAAGTTTATATGACAAATTCAATTTGAAAAATACACGGATTTGTTGTTCTTGAATGCTCAGTTAATATCTTTTACCTATGTGGGCTAAATTTAAAACGCAATTGTTATATACTGTTGAAGTGAGATGTCCCGCAAAAAAAAAACCTATTGAGGACACCGCTTCAAAGATCGATTTCCTAGATACCATCACCTGAGGCAACCTAAAGAAAAAAGCTTATTGAAGCCACTGATACAGTTTGGCCTGCATTCAATATTTAAAGTTTTCCAGTGCCCTTGATTAGCATAAATTAAAATTATACAATTTTTTTTGTGGTTCTTTGGATGCCCCTTCAGCTTAAACGTGTAGGTAGATGTTGGAATGGCATTTCTCCCTATACTGCCTTTACTTTTTGACATAGTCAAGGAGCCTAGATCTAATAAGAAAGCCCTTCGTTCCAGGACGATGTAATAAACGGGTGCCACTTATTTCCTTTGTATTGATCTTTTCAATTGAAAATGTGAAATATCTTGTGCAGAGTCAAAGGGCCCTACGCTCATTGCACAGTACCTCAGGAATAATTGTGGTCTGGCTGCATAGTAACGGGCCATGGAATAATTTTCAAACGAATGTGTATTTGTTGTCAAGAAGATGGCTGATGTAAATGGGTTTCTGGTACCGGTGACCTTGAAAAAATGTCAAAGCCAAGAAGAAAGCCACGCTGCACAAAAAGTTCTGGTCAACGCATGAGTGGTGCTGCACATGCCCTTAGTACAAGGTGCAGATTGTATTTGCTTCAAATTAAGGCAGATTTAGCGGCTCTGTGACTTTGGAAAGAGGTCAAGGGTAACTTGAAACAACAATTTCTATGCCCATCATAGGATGTACTACAGTATAAATTACATCATTCTATCGTAAGTAGTTCATTAAATATCGAGCCGAATGGACCTGTCACATTTGGGGGCAATGTGACCTTCAAAAGAGGTCAAGGTCAACATTAAGCTGCACGGCACATGCCTTGTATGGGAAACATCTATGGTAAAATTTACACCATTCTACTGTAAAGAGTTCATTAGCTATTGAGCCGAAAGGATAAAATGGACCAACGGACGGAACAAAGAACCAACAAGCCTACTATTTCTCTGTCCCCTTCCGGCACCTTCGGTGGCAAGGGACAATTAGCTATAGTAGGGGAGTTCATACAGAGACGTGAATAACATCATATGGGCTCCTTGTTACAACAAGGCACGATAAAATAAAAGAAATAAGATCAGAAGTCTCAAGTTCCAGAGGAAAGATTGTGGTTTTATTGTCTCAAAAACCAAAGCTAAAAATGTCATGTGTGCATAAATATTCCGACTTATCACTTGGCAATTTGTCAATTTCTAAAATCACTGAATGTGATAATATATGATCCCTCCACGCCGACATCATGTTATATCACTTCATTTGTACAACATGAAAATGAGCTCCCTGGGGAGAACTTGGTTTTGCTGTACGGAGTTACACTTTGCAACAGATATTTCACACACGGTTCCCTAATTTTGTTAATATACGATGATTCAATGATCATACGTGATGGAATATGCAAACTAAGTACATGACCAGTACCTGGGCCGTTGGTCTTTAAATTTTACGTCGGTCGCAAAGCAAGATATCAACGATTAAGTATGAGTTTAAAAGCTTGGCATTGCTATCTCTTGTCCTGTTATCAACTCTAATTATATTATAAAGGTCCATAGAGTTGATATTTTCACATTCGAAAAGCTCGTCGATTTGAAACATGTCACTGCGCTGTGATAAAATTTTGATGCAGTATTGACACATTAGATTAAACACTCAAACGATCTGAAGTTTGACAAGTTTGAAACATATATACTGCAAAACACTTTATTATGAAATACAACGATATTACAGAATTTTTATGGCAGTCGGCGCTTCCGAGGCAGTCGTTGATAAAGATAAAATTGAAATCGTCAGTCTGACCATATGCTCAGGAAAACTGGATCCTAAAATTTACCATGTGCTATATTAAAAAAAGTACTCTTACTATTCGATGAAAGGAAAGCAAATCCTTACAAAACATGATCAGCAAATGTCCTGGGTCTTTTTTGTTTAAACTAGGAACCGGTACCAAAATATGTTTACTTATACAGAGTCTATGCATTTGAGCGTTGACCTGCCAAGTTGGACTGGTGTAGGCACGTTAACATCACGTGACTTCCAATGACGTGGACTGCAATTACAAGTTGAAGTTACTTTTTGACGACATGTCACATCATCAGCGTATGTAGATAATGGGTGACAATTGTTGTTTTATACCATGTACCGATTGGCTTCCCGTACGTTGCTACGTGTATTTGTATTATTTTAGATAGACAAGACAATAAAATATTCTCCTTTCCTAAACATTTGTTATTCCTTTTCAAATTTATTTCTTTATACCAACATACACGATTTTAGTGGCTCATTGGTGCTGACCCAATTTTCATTTATTTTCATCTCGTATTTACGAGAATGGGCTGTCTCTAATGAGCCGCCAAACACATGCAATAGCTGGACCATGAAAACAAAACTTTTTTTCGAATTTTACATGACAATACTTCATATTTTCCAAAGACCTATAATATTGTTAAAAAGGCGTGTTGTAATGGTTGTCTCAGTATTGTTGCTAGAATTCTTGGAACAAATAGCTGTCTGACAAAAATGCTATTTCTTAGGTCATCTGACAGCAAACAGTACAAATGTGTAGTGCATTGAGTACTCATTTGACATATAATCAAACACAGACATTGATCGTATTAACCTACTTGAAGCGAACTATTGAGGAACTGCGCTCAGCCCTGTAAATGTGTTCCTCATAACACAATGTGACTTCCTTGCTCCTTTACGCCCAAAAATTACATTATAAACGCTGCGGAATGCCTGGCGCGGCCTTTTAATTATTAATGTCATCTTTTTAATAAAGCGTCTTGAATACTGTAGGTGTGCCGAATTCTGACATTAACAGCACATTTTACTCGTTCTATGTGCTCTGTTGCCAACAATTCCATGATGTTTATAAGCACTATCTTATCCAAGGGAATTACCCAGCCACCAAGTTCTTGAGTTCTGTATTTTTATCACGTATCTAAAATGAGCAGGCCTATGTAATATGAGACAACACTGTTGAAAACGTGGTGGGATCACCTGTCTTTTGTTTCGGGTGTCTTTGAAATATGACAGTCAGAAAAAAAAATTGTAAGCTTTGCCTAGAATGTTAATCTATTTGAAACATCTCAACGATCAATCTTTTCTCTCCACCTGGCACGCACACAGATATCTTCTTGTCTTGTTATCGTAAGCTGTTGGCGAAAATAAGCACTCACTTTCCAGACGTCCGTCCGTCCGTCCGTCTGTCAATCAAAAACTTCGGAATGAATTATTTCACCTATGGGCTAGATAGGGCTGTCATACTTGGGTGGATGATTTATAATAAACACTATCAGAGATATGTGACATCATTGTTAATTCTTATTGATCAAAACATGCTTGACTGAGCATTGAAAACACTTAATTGACAATATCTCCTCAGGCTCCTGTTTTGTATGAATGGTTAATAGTGATTATAACAACTGATATTTACCCTCACTTTCGTTCCTCATGGATCAAGCGACAGGGCTGTCTAACTGTCGTACTTTCGCATAAAAATGCGAAAAAAGTGCGACAACAAATTTTAAGAGATGGGCAATTTGTCGCAATAGTTTGGTAAGCAGATATAGGTTGGTATATTTTTTTACTCGATTTTATAGTAACATACCACTTTTTCAGCTAAAAAGTGTTTAAGTTTCCCCCACATTGTTGCAAAAAGAGCTCATCTGAAATCCCTATTTTCCTCAGATTTCATGAGTTTCAGGGGGCTTCGCATGCTGGGTTTTGCCCGCTTGGCTTTGCGTGCTGTGCTTCGGTCCCCAGACCCCGCCCAAAGTTATAATTTTCTCCAAGCATTTTAGATTTTGCTCCAGCATCTTTTAGTTTGGACAGCCCTGGGTGATGTTTGATTGAGCATTAGGAAAACTCGAGATGCAATCCCCTCCCCCAGCCCATCCCACTAGATTGGACACATGAGATAACAAAAGTATAATGAAAGAAGTAGAAGATAGAATTATCTGATACATCTTTGAAAGGAAGAGTGACTCCGTTCCATGACACCAGGGCCTTACCTTAGAATTGGGACAAGAAACGAGTAAGTCAACTTTTCTCATATTGGGTTGCTTCCTGTTCTGAAGAAAAATGGGACAGCTTTTTAGAACCAAATACCACTGTCTCATGCCTGAAGACGTATCTCCGTCCATCCCTCAACTAAAACCTTTGCAGTGGCATTATGACTAAACTGAGAAGGGTTTTCATATACGGGGGTGGATGATGCGTTGAAAGTAGAATGATAAAACGTTTTTTGTTTCAGTGGTTTTTTTTCTTTTTGACTTTTTAAATATTATCTGCAATAAAAAAAATGAAATGACGTTTTGCTCAATTTTAGCAATACTTTATAATAAAATACTCTGGTGTAAATGTGTGGCAAGAAGGGCTGTACTGCACGGGTATTACGGCAGCTTGATATCAGCAAATTTAACTAATGGTAAACATATTGCGAGAACAGCTGCATTGCGCTGGTGTTGTGCAAGTTTGATATCAGCAAAATTAACTATTGGTAAACAATTTTATTATTATAATTTTGATCAGAAAAGGCTGTAATAAGCATAGTTTGCACATGTGTGTAGATGACTTCAGGTAAATCTGACTGCCAGTGAGGAAACACGTAAGGTTTGTGTTAAAAGCATTTTACAGCTATATCTTTTGCAAAAGGACTACGATAAAAGTACCAATCTATTCTTCAGTTGGAATGAAAGCAAATAACGTGACCCGCCTAACGGCAAAATGGATGTTACACAGTGTGGCGCTTTGCATGAGTACGTATGTAAGATGCATAGAATGTTTGGCAGGCCCGACGAATCATAATAATGTCTCTGTCCGTGTACATTAAATAGTCTTACGGTCACCCCAACCCCCCCCCCCCCCCCGCGGTCAGGTAGCAAAATGTATTAACCTCTATCTGCAAAAATGTGCCAGCACGCACAAATTATTTACTTCAGCGTTTGGAGGTAATCGATTGAATTGTGTAAGTGTGCAATAACAAACATCTTTTTGGTCAACATTTTTCTCGCAACAACTTGGCATCATGCGATACAATGTGGAGTAGACAACATAACGGCTCCTGCTTGATATTGCCAAGCGTCTGCAACGATGCACTTTTTCATCGATGAGCATGCTATAATAAAACAGCACACGAATGTTGCCAGCTGCTTTCTGCTCCTCTTGTTACCTTTCTTTTCCTTTTTATTCCTGTTTTTTAAAACATCGTAGTATCGTGTTGGCACAATAGTGATAAACAGCGACTCCCTCATGCCTCATGACGGGAGAAAAGTTCAATAGTTGCAACACCAACTTTTTACCTGACCTGAATTTTATCGTCAACTCATATAAGACTATAACTTTTGATATATACATATATATATATATATGTATGTATATATATATATATATATATATATATATATATATATATATATATATATATATATATATATATATATATATATATATATATTCATGCATCTTGTTTCATCAGTCGTTTTCTGACGTCTCAGGCACACTAGTTACAAAAAAAGTACTAACTGAACAAACTCGACACCATGAGTGTAAATAACCGTGTTTAACCGGGGTAAATTTACCACACTTCTGATACACAATATCATATGCCGATGGCCATCACTAGCACCCCGAGGCCTTTCACTGTTTCAAACGGGGAGTGCAACGCCATCACGTATAAATGATATAACCAGCAGGAACATCACTGGACAGGTGGCAAGTGACAAGGCTATATTTTAGCGAGGAATTATCTGAACTGTTCACACTCTCTGTGATATACAAGCCGTGTAAGCAAGAAATGTCTACATAATTATACAGAGTGCCACAGACTGATTGATATACTAGCGCCGATACCAACGATACATATATGCAATGCTGAAAAAGGACACCAAAATGAGTATTTTAAAGGTTGCAACTTACGTAAATGACGTGACGCGGGTTCTAAAAGTAAACAGAATGCAAATGCGCAATGTGAACACCAGTGCTGAGGCCAAGGCTGTGAAGCTCCCTGGCCATGGTATTAGACAGTTATAGATTTACCTTACGCGAACGTCCTACTTACGAGCAGCATGTAAATGTGTCACCTAATTATTTCGTGCTGACTGTGGTCACATTGAGTTTTAGATCCAGTGGTACGCGAGCAACCCGGCCTCTCTTCAGCAATATATTCAGCAGATAAATAGAGCTGTTCATGCAAGATTTTAATCATTAAATAACTATAGAAATATAGCAACTTGCTTCTCAAATTGAGTAACTGCACTTACGATGGCATAGATTTTAAAAATATACGAATTATACATAGAAGTTTACAAAAGTAGCATGAGTACAGCAGCCCTCAATCACCACGTGAAGGACAGATCTCAAATACAACCTGAATGAATGAATTATGAGGGGCTTTCGCATTCGCCACGCCTCTGGCCGCCAATGACCCATGACGCTATGGGAAATGAATGAAAGCCTGTCGTCACTTGCGCAGTTTTCGATCAATGAATATGAGTGACTCTTTCTCGCGCATATACTTTACATACGTACAAGAAATTCGCAACTTTTCAACTTCAAATTTTGGCACTTAAAGTTTATTTTCTTTCCTGCTTGTGGACTGAAACAACAGCTTCTCCTCGACGCTCTTTGACCCCCTGCGTCCAAAACGTCTCGAGGAAAGCTATTGATCCGGACCATTATTTTTTCTGGAAATATGAGTATATGTCAATATTTTAAATTGAATGAAAGGTCTTTCCATAAGGAATTTGAGTCTAGTAGTTTTTTTTTCATTCAGAGCAGTTGCCGTGGTCTTTAGTAGTTCGACTTATGTCCCAGTTGGCAGTGAACGAGTTAACTAATAATTTGTGGTGATAAAAGTATTTCACTGGTACCCTTTCTCTCTCTAGTTCAAAGCAACATACTGGTCACAGAAATGGCAAAAATACAGGTTTTGTGCTAAAGTGTAACACGCAGTCATATAAAACTTAACGTAAATGGAAGAAAGCGTGATGTATTATAACATTACAAAAGTATGTGAAAAAAAAAAGAAAAAAGGCAGAAAGAAAGAAAGAAAGAAAGAAAGAAAGAAAGAAAGAAAGAAAGAAAGAATAAATCTACAGGTTGCCTTTCACAAAAGCAATGCTAAAATAGCGGTGAGTATGAATGATGTTCTTTTGAGACTAAAAAAAAATACACAAAACTAGTACTTTTAACTTTCGCCTCCGGACTGTTCAAGTAACATTATTAAGGTGTGTTTGTCAACACACACTATTCTGTTTTTTCTAAAAATTTTTCTTCCTTTTTTTCTTTCTTTCTTTCTTTCTTTCTTTCTTTCTTTCTTTCTTTCTTTCTTTCTTTCTCTGTTCTTTACAAGCAAATTTGTCCGATACTTTTCTCGGACACTATTATACATAGAAACTCCAAACCTGGCATGATTGTACCTCCATATGCAAGGAGTTTGACCGTTTTATACAGAGGAATGAAGATGTTTTAAATTATGCAAATTAGGGGCATTTGAAATTTTAAATCTTGAATATCTTCATTCAGGCATTTTCTGCACATATTGCAGTGCAGTAAGTGTTCCAAGTGTAGTGAAACTGATGTTGTTTTTTATAATTGTCTGATGAATTTAGTTTGTTATTGTGAAAGTCATGTCAGGTTGGCTCAAAGTGTTTAATGTACTCTTTCTCTGTCTCTCTCTCTTGTATAAATAATTAGCATCTATATCAACTGACTGACAAGTTGAACTACGTCTGATTATAAATGAAAAAATTTAAAACTGTCACAGGAAAAAGTTATACTTACAGTTACCTTTAGGAATTTCAAATGATCCCCCCTCTCTCTCTCTCTCTCTCTCTCTCTCTCTCTCTCTCTCTCTCTTCCTTCATAAAACCGAATTCTTTCTCTGATGAAGGTAGTAGAATTTTACAATAATTAGGACTGTTTTACAATTTGACATTTTGAACTTTATAGAACCACGAGTTAGATGTACATTATGCTTGGCTGACTTACAGGTGACTTACAATGGCATACTACATTTTTGGAATTCTAAATTATTACCCTGATAATTGACTTATTAGGTGATTTGTGGGATTATATACTTTCTTGAACATTTAAATGTCCTTTCAAAAATACTTCTGGAAACCAACTTGAAATGTGACTGCTATCCTCACAAATTTTGACTATTGTAATGCATTTTGACTACGTTTTAATGATTTGAGGCCTAATGTCACTTGCTTCTGGCTGATGTTTAACATTTGAACCAATGTACTTACTATATTTGGAAATTCAATCACTTTTCTTTTTGAAATACTCTTAGTTTATCTCCTTTAAAACAACATCATGTCTTTAACTACATGCCTAAAACACATCGAATTATATAATCATGTTGTTTAGATTCTTATTGATGGTCATTTTAGGCCTAGAGGGCTTTTCTGATGGATTGATGTTGGTGTTGATGTCGCTTTGTGGACTTATATGGATGATGATCATTGTTGAGATGGTGGTTGCAAGTAGTACCTTTTTAAATACTGAATTTTATTGACATTTTCAACAAGTTAAGAACCTCCGCTTACAAATTCTCTGATGTGCGACAAATTTTGGTCCCTTTTCATAAATTGTATGGTCCTGTATGTGCATGAATGATACAACTGTTCAAGCCAATTTACTGAAATAGGCCTATAATTTCAAACAAAACTTTTTGCATTCTGTCATGTGAAAACTAGATAAGGTTTTCCCCCCTATGGACCTTTGCACTTACGTTTTGGTCGCTTTTGGGTAAATACGAACTATAAATTTATATGTTTCAGCTGTACATACCAAGGAACATTGCCTTTGGTCGGAATTGACTTGGATTTGTTTCGTTAGGACTACGGTTTGGATATGGTAATGACACTGTCTAATTCAAAAGTATAATAGATAGAGATGTCATCCCAACTTCTACTAGGGTGTTGTTGACCATTGCGCACCTAATGAATTAAAAATAAAAGTTGTAGCAATTTAAATTATGCTAAATAGCACTATTAGAAATTTTAAATCTTGAATCACTTCAAAGCCATAATAGATAGAAATGCCATTCCAACTTCTACTCCTGTGTTACGGAATAGTTGTACATTGCCATAGCAATATACTTTGAAAACACACACACTGATTTGCTATACAGCAAATCATCGAAATACCCTTTGTTGGTTTTATATCTCCCCAATTGCAAATAAAGGGTAACTTTCAAAGGTCGGTGTTCCAAATGGCGATCAATTCTCAGGGATAATCCTTGGACCAATTTTGCTCGTCATCCATTTTAATGACACTGTGAACATATATCGGTCCAAAATCACTTTTGTCTCAACCTCATCTCCGGTTCCTTGCTATTAGTCACCCTATCACCATAGCTGTCTATTTAGACTGTGTTCTCTCTTTTAATCACGAATGATTAAAAACTAGTTAGTGTCTCTCGATGCATCTCAGACAGTGGCTATCTCCAGGAGGTATCATCCCTCAAAACAATCATTACTTTCATTTCAGGAACATCAATATAACAATGCCAAAAACTAAGAATATATAAGCATTACTATGAAACCAGATCTTACATGAAATTATGCTAAAAGCAACTGAACATCTGATTATTCTGAAATTTCTGCCATCTACTTTGGATAGCGGAATACTGAAAATTACAGATGTACGCTATATACGGCCTTTGTTTGTGTGTATTAGCTTTATGCGCACGGTTCTACACAGCTGCGCGAAGAAAATATTTTGGGAATGGTCCAGTTGGTTATGGCCAGAGTGGTCACAGGGCCAGGAAGCGGTACACCTATGGTGATTCTACAGGATACTAGCTGGGAATTACTAACAAGAAGGCAAGACATTGTGCAAAACAGATTCAAATATATAAAATTACTTCTCATTTTGCACCAAATTACTTACGAAATTGAGATTCGTGTTCCCTGCTCCCAACACGAGCTTCAACTGTAATTTTGGCACAATGTTTGGATCACCACTGCAATATTGGCACCAGGTTTCCATTACCACATTTTGGAGATCATACAGGTCATTTTTGAATGAATCATCATTGATCTATAGACATTACATGGATCATAAACTTCATTCCCGTCACCCGTAAACATTTTTGTCTGTTCAGCAATATGTTGACACTATAAGATTGGAATCTGACAATCCTTTTTTGTATGTACATCGTGAATTCAAGGAAAGTGTACCCAAGTTGCTTGACTCCGTTTGTTTTCCACAGAGCCCATCCTCTGGCTTAACGGTGTGATGTTTCATCTTTGTATCATTATTGGTCTGTGTAGTATGTGCAACCAGATGGCCATGCCCAGTTGTCATCCACTTGTAAGTTTGGACTTAAGAACACCCTGCACTGGACGAGTATCGTTTCTTTTTATCCCGTAAATTGTCCATTGTACCCAAGGTCTTGTTGTTGGTAGTGTCCTTTGTCCAAACTTTAGATTTTAAAAATATGCTTAAACTAAATTATATATATATATATATATATGTATATGTCAGTGCCCTGGAAAATGTTTCACTATACTCTGTTTTGGGCTCAACTAGAAAAGTATCTATCACGAAGAAAACCTTTATGGGAAAAGATGTATCCAAAAGCCAAAGCGATTATAGCATTCTGAAGTGTAGAAGTGTAGGCTATCACGTATGCATGAACATACGGAGGAATGTCCGTGAGGTAAGAATGGAATTTTGTGGGTTGGATACGAATGGCGACATTGCCACACTGAAATCAAGTCTGACATGGTCGCTCAATGTTAAGAAAATTGAGAGGTATGCTAGAGAAAGCTTTGTTCATATGTAATACTTAATATCAGACCAACAATTTTGAAGTTCGTGGAAACACGACTACATTTACATTCGTCCAATTGCATTTGAGACTGACTTCATGAGGCGTTATCCTGGTCACTGTTGGACATCCACATAATCAGACAATTAAGTTTGTGTCCGTGCCACAGTGGACCATAAATGTACGGACAATAACCCAGCCAAGAGTCGTATAGTCTGTTCTGCCCGGCAATTAGCCTCGCATAAGGTTGAACTGACTTCAACTTTCATCCTTTTTAATGTGACCGAGTCTAATTTCCGGGATCAAACGTAGCGGTATACGCAGCAAAAATGTACTTTTTAATTAATGTAAAACCTATGTGTGCAGGCAAGCGTGCTGTTTCTATGGATTCAGGGGGTTACTTCGGGGTAAAAGTGTGCCTTTTTATGGATGTACTCATAAAATGCGATAAATACCTTCCATAAAGGCTTCTGAGTATGCACCAATCTCTGAAAATATCCATAGCGTGGATACACCGGCATATGAATATACGATGTTGAGTTATAAGGTGACTAATTTACTGCAATTCAAGTAAAAAAAGGTAGGATGGTCCTGAACGTGAAAAATTATATGCAGACAGCTGTCATGTATGCTTGATACAAGGGGATACAAGTCTCTTCCAACATTTAGTTTGACAGTTCGACCAATTTAAAACATAGTGTTTGCAGAATAAAGTACCCTCAGCGGCCCGCGATCTTTCTTACCTTAATTCATTCATACTACGAAAAGTTTCCATCTTGATTGAAGTGACCCTACGACCTTTGGCATCAAGTGAGGGTCATCCTACTGCAATTCCAATCTGGTCGTTGGAAGGGAGCATCAAGGTGAAAATTAACAACACCAAAAGAAACTCCACTAGTAGTTTTCTATGAATGTTCAATAGTATCTATTGATATATGATCCGCCATTGAATGAATATTGTTTATTTTAAACATGAATTCATAGATACAATTCAACATACACAATATATATATATATATATATATATATATATATATATATATATATATATATATATATATATATATATATATATATATACATGTATAAATCCCCACCGCAAGTAACACTGTGGTAAAAAGTGAGAAAAGTAGTTTCTGTGACAAGTGTTGTCTCAATGCTACTATATTTTCTAATATAGACAGTGTACACTTCGAGGCACGATTAAAAAAATTATGCCACTTAGTTCTGGCTGAAAAATACAAGAGCAAATCTGAGGAAAGATGACTGGTATCAATATTCGAATCGTCTATTTTCTTCACAAAAGTATCGATCTGATCGCTTAAAAGTGAATCAAAGATGTTAAGCTTGCCACTGACAACATGTCACTCGCACTACAATCTAGTGTATAACCGAGGAATTTTCTGAAAGCATTATCATAACTGACACGTACCCTGTATAAAGTCTGCTTGTTAATAATTGTCTACATAAGCGCAAAATACATGGCTGACCAACAGGTATCAAATAATTTGATCTTTACATCAAAACTGCGTTTCGAAACGTGTATTATTAACATATTTGCTTGCGGACAGAAAGACTTTTTTGCGCATCACATTTTCGTTATCCTTCGATGAATTTGACAATTATACATCCAAATACTGCAAGACTTAGCAAACATCATTCAAACTCTATTGAGATAAACACTTGGTTCCCCTTTACCTTATTTTGTGAACTCCGGGCCAACATACAGGGTGTTATATTTGGTTGAATATGCTATCGTTATTGGTTGCATGGTTAGCGTTTCTATCCTTCTGCCACATGTCGTTAAAATTTTCTTTTTGTAGAGATTGGTTAAAAAACTTCACCTTGACCACAAACTAAATAAAACCTAGACGTTTACCGAACATCGTCAATTGACAGTGCTTTTGGCTATGGAACACGAGATGTTTGGTATATATATATATATATATATATATATATATATATATATATATATATATATATATATATATATATATATATATATTGATCAATGTTGATAAATGCCGAGGAACAGAGCAGTTACATGTCATCAGCATATAACAGATGATCGTACATGGTATACCAGCAATACTACAACAAACAGACATTGAACTTAATTCCAAACTAAGGTTATCCATATATACACTTATTACTAATTTGGCGACAGAACACCGTCTTGACGCACGTCGTTTGATACCTTGAAAGGTTCAGAAGAACAGTTACCTCACAGAAACCTCGCTACCGAATGTCATACCGCAGGCTCAGAAGACGCAAAAAATAAAAAGGAACATTTCCGTCCATTAATTTAGAAAATCATAAAAAATAACTAACAGTATCTAAGGCGTTTGAAGCATGTAGTGAGCATGTGTTCACTGAACGACCATGTGAATATCAGCTTAGAGACAATCTTACTGATCGCTATTGTCTAATAATTATTTGTGTCAGAAAAGTTACCAGCTTTATTTTCGACACTGCCAAACTGTCTCTACCAAAGATTCAGGTACATAATCATGGATGAACATGATTGTAGAAAGCATCAATAGAAAAACACATAAGCTTGAGCTGTAGTATGGACGATTTCGGCATATTAAGCGTCACTGCCACGCTGCCTTATTTCTATGCAAATCAGTTATGGCTGTTCCCTACGTCAGAAGGAGAACCTATCCAGGCGTATTGAAATAACATATTTTCATAAGACCTGCATTTTTGCAAATACTTTTGACACTTTTGGAGCTGTGTTCTATCATGATGTTACGTAACCAAGGACCACCCAATGGGAACACAGTTTCGCCAGGCTGGATTACCAGTACAACGACCTCCCAGACCCAGGATGTGATTTTTTCAGCCTTTTGCTGGCTGTTCATTGTGATAGAAACGTAATTTAAACCATTAATTCGGGGTTTGTGCCTGACCCTGACCCGGCCGCAGCACTTGTACAGGCAACAACCCCTCGTTGGCGGTATTAATCCCTTAAGTAAATACCATCCTCATATGATTACCCTCATTGTGAAACGTATCACATTTTTCCCCAAGTAATACGCAGTCTTAGGGTATTTCTCAGAGTATTTAATTCATGACCAAATAAAAACTTATTACTGGAATCAGCATTCCAGTTACCAATAATAATTAAATTTGCAGTAACTGTATCCATAATTACGGCCTTTATGGTAACAAGATGATTACAGCAATCATATTTTCATCACATTAGTATGGCATGTACATAATTAGTATTAAAAGCTTTGAATTACTTGTAATAGCTTCCAATCCCACAATTCTTTTATCGCTAAAGTTCACACGTTTTTTACACAAGAACTAAGAAGTTTTTCCATAATATGGCAAGATCTCCAAAGGGCCTATTTATAATTATCCCCTGACTTGTATCCATTGATGAGATTCCAAATGCTGAATAATCAGAATGAATATTATGTGGTAAGGAAAGTTCATTTTTCAATAACCAGTTGTCTTGAAGCACACAGATATCATGAGATTCGCATAAAGTTTTACTGTTACCATTGACAGACCTACAGTTGTATTATGCCAGCGTACGCGCTGTGGTCCTTAGTTCCTCGGTCGTTTACGCCTGTAAAATGTAAGCACAAGTACATGATCTCGTCTGTTGCCTGCTTTACTGCATTTGCATTTGACTGGGTCGTTTTTCCTCAGACTGGTTCTGCAACAGCTCCTTTCCAACACTTCGCTGCAAAAAGTGTTAGATCTAATTCTTTGCCATGTTGATGTATCTCACAGTTTTCACATTTTCAATCACATTTCTCACACCGTTTGCCTTCTGGTCAAGATGTACTCTCCTCAGATTATTCACTTTGGTCCTCATGTCAGTCAAGAGGCTGTAGCTCTATTAATTTCTGATGTCTTGGTGCAAGATTTTCTGATTGAGATTACTTGTTACTTTAGGGATAACACTTCAAATCCAACTTATTTATTATCTTCTTCCAAGGATGTTACATCCATATAAATAATGTCCATAGGAAGTAGTTTGGATAGGTCAAGTGCCACAAAGGATGGCAGATCACTTGATTCACACTCATGTACTAATGTAACATTTCATTGACAATTTTTACGTGGACTGTCAGGACCTTTGCGTTTTTTTATTATCAAGCATCAGCATCATTGTGTTGTATAGCAGCTTTGTTGCATCTTAAAAATTATTCTCACTGGAACTTTTAGTTCATATTCTGATCAATATACCCCATGGTAAGATATCATCCTTGTTACATATCCTTTCCGCTTTTGTAACGTACGAAACGTACCAAAGAAATAGGGGATTTAAAAGCCGATATTATTTAGCTAGCCCCACCCCAAACGTACAAAAACGTACCCCAAAAACTAAGGACTCTGGGGGACCGGTATGATTTAGCCACCGACGTCTGTAAAAGAAAAAAAAAGCTACAAAAACGTTGTCCTTCCAAAAACTCGTATCATAAAAATCCGTAGTTTCTTGAATTGCTAAGTTATTTGTCCTATTACTGCACGCTGTGGCTTCCCTGTGCACTAGGATTTCTGTTTAACATTTACGTATCTATACGCAAAACTAATGTACTTTACTAAAGCGGGGAAATCCCATTCACACAATAATGTCTGTGTGCATCCAAACAGTTCCCTCACTAACAGACATCAGCAAAAGTATGTCTACAAACATTGTGAATTTACATGTGGAGTTAGATCAAAACAGCATGCTATAGGTCTGCGTAACCTGGCATATCACAGGTAAGTTGGGGTGCAATTATCAGATATATCAGCTTTTCCTCTAAAACTGCTGAAAAAACTAAAGTAGCTACAAAGCTCTGTCTCACCAGTTGACCTAAATCAATTACGAAGATTTAAGCCAATATGTCAGTTTGATCTTTCAAAGTCACTGAACGTCAAAATTCACATCACGAAGAAGAGGTCCATTGGTACTTACCAATTAATTCAAGAGTAACCATTCGCCTAGGAACCACCATTTCAAAGATATAAACCAGTATGTCAATTTGACCTTTCGATGTCACACAAGGTCAAAATAACAATACTAACCAGGGGTCTAGGATTCGCCATTACCACAATGTAAACCAATATGTCAGATTTGCTTAACACCGTATGCATTCTTTGTCGGGGGGATGCATAAATAACTAATACTGAAAAAGGTTAGATGCTACTTGTCTCAAATAAACGTCTCATCCATCCCGACTATCATCCCTGATAAGAATTTGGTAAAGTCGCGGTGAGTCTTCGAGATATTACGGTGACGTCATCCCTTCGACGCCACTTACAGGGCCCTCAGATAAACACTTTAAAATAGTCATTAAAATGGACGAAATTGATCAGAAAAAGCTGATTTTTACCACGTGGCTGGTTCGTCCCTAGACATAATTCTGACCAAAAAAAAGAGAGCTGCGGTAAACATTTACTAACTTATCAAGGTAAGTTGCACAACTCTTCTAGGTTCTTGCTATTACCAACAGATCCGTTGCAGGGAATCGCAACGAGTTCCCTGGAACCAACAATGCCAAATACAGGCCCTATACAGCACATCACTGATCAAGTGCTGTCAGAGGTGAAGAGACTATCTGGGGCTCAATCGACATGTGCAAATGTTTACTAGGTATTGAAAGCACTTTTTTTTTCAAAACACCAGCACAAATTTGTGCCATAGAGATACAATACGCCTTGATTGAAAATAAACACCGTGAACTGCCCCAATTTGGTTGATCCACCAAATAGCGTTGCGAAGTAATGGGCAGGCAAGGCGGCCAGGGATGTCCAAGGATGTTGGCGGAAACATCGACTTTCACTTCAGCGCTACAATTCCCTGCTCTCCGTTTTATAAGCATTGGCTGCCTTTTATGTGTTAATTAGCAATACCAACTGTAATACCCATGGTATTCTGTCACCACTTGCTGCATTACATCTTAACGCTTCAGGAATTTATAAAATACAATCTGTTTTTGTCTGCCATGACATTCAAGTCCAATAACTTTTCGGCAACAGGAATCCGATCGACTGTTTCGGAGAAAGAACACAGCATAAGTGAAAGGTACTAGTATTTGATTGGTCTGATATGAAACTTTCTGCTGGCCACTGGCGCGGTTAAAACAAGATTCGCGAGGCCCCGACGCTCTAAACATTTTTAAACATTTGTGCACGGGTGTTGGGCGTGGAGTCCGGTTAAACGTTAGGTTGGCCAAAAACAAAAACAAGCAAAAAAAACTGATTGCGCGAAATATATCACTTAATGTGCTCTCCAAATCAACCAACAAGAAATTTGTATTCATTGTACGGAATAAATATGAAATTATTGATTGATTTAACGTGCGCAATAAATACAGCTTTCTTATTGGTTGATGTCATGCGCATAATAAATCGCAATTTAGGACATATTCGATAACGCATACAAAGGTGCACCAATGCGGAGGTTGCATTCGGAAAAACGTGCAAATAGCACACAGAAAACGAACAAGTTTCTTACATGACTCAAAAATGTTACGATGACAATTGATGACAATATTTCTATGCCTGTATTATGGTTACTATTTTGAAGGGATGTAGATCCAATTAATTTTGACAACATGGCTATCACAGAGCTACCTGGCACAATTGATTCTCGCTCGAGGATCAGTGCTTCCACAAATTTAAAAATTCCAAGCAAAATGATGTAGCGTTTATGGCATTCGCACATGCCGCGCGGGCATGTATGTGCACACTCTGTGTTCAACAATTGGGATTAAACAAAGATGCAAAAAATGTATTATGCAATTCGTGTAAATCGATGCTTTCAAAAGAACAGCAAATGGACAGGTGTTTAATTTTATGAAGTGCGCAGGTTCCCAGCCCCTTATCACATCAAGTAGAGTATTTGGACGTCTGCGACAATTTAAATGAATTAAATGAATAAGAAACTGAAAGTTCCACAGGCAAAACTGAGATCTGCGTGGAGCTGTTGTTGAGAACGCAACTTAATCATATGTAAAGACATCATCTGGGTGATTTCACGCTAGAGTCTTTGGTTGACCCTCCCCATCGGGCGCGCTCTTGTAGTTTCATGATAAAAATTATCTGTGGTGCCTGAAGCCTGTATAAAATTGAATAGATTCACACATAAAATATATGCTTCTGTCGTGGTGAATGCAGCAACCGACACATTTAGTACAAATTTCTCTGTGGTAATTTAGAGAGAGATACCTTGTCAGTCGATGTTTAATGTACTCGCTAAAATCATATTGACAAAAAAAAAACTTCGGTTTGCTCACACTGAGCTGAAAAAAATCACGATGACAGAATCATTTATCGTGGTCTACGCACCTGCCTTCCCAGGTGTTCCAGAGCATATTGTAGATGTCTGACAGGACAGGTCAAGGTCTGATAGGTGGGTTAATTTTTGTCTACATGCGCAAGACGTAGTGACGCCTCGACTAACGTTCCATAGAAATACTCTGCCTGAAGCACTGGTGTTTACGTTCAATCATAATTCGTCTCCTGTACGATAAGGAAAACCTCCGCGAAGTTACTTTTGCAATACTTAATAATTCGTTTGAAGCAGAGTAACGTTTGTAATACATGCTGCCAGCTTCAGATAACAAAAACATTTTGTTTTCACAGAAACCTAAAGCACCCATACATCTGAAAGTTGTGCGTGTGCATGACTTAAAACCACACATACACACAATTGAAGTTATCCTTTGAGTTTTTCCTGCAAAGTGAGAGACAGAAAAGTAAAAGTGAAACCAAACCAGATGATTCAGCACTATGCATCAATACGGCTGAATTGAAATGTAGCCTCTACCCATGCAAAATATTATTTTTATCCAGCTAGGTCTCGGCCTACCTCCAATGGACGTTTCTGACAGTTGCAAAAAAAATTCTAAAAAAATGGGGCGATACGGCTCCCTTTGTTGGGTCAAAAAAATGTATGCACTGATTTTAGGTATAAATCAGTTGTCTGTAATAAGAAAAGTGTCATATTCTATCAAAAAGGAAGTGTCACTAATGACCTATGCGCTGCAGCAAGGCCTTTAAAAACTATGTGCACCACAATGCTAACCAACTGTTGACCTTATCTCAGTAACTCAGGAGCGCTCAGATTCGCAGTATTTCGCAAAAGGTAGGACACATTGTGGAAAGGTCATAGTCATAGGTTATAAAGTGAACGCCAAAATTCTATTATACATACAAACACGTGGAGTTTTATTTTACATAGGGGCCTAGTTCCAGGCAGTTCTTATTGAACAAACTAATGAAATAGACACAAAAGTTTACTTTTCAGGGTCCATCTGTCAAACAAGAAGGACAAGCGTGACATACCTGGCAACAGCTGCGGCAGTATGCCTGTATGATCGCTCGTGCGGGCGATATTCACTTCAACTTAAGCCGCGCATCTAAAAGAAGCTACATGTTTCATCAGGCAAAACAAAAAACAAAAAACAAAAAAACAAACAAAATACCCAAAACAGATACTACTTCACTAGTTATCAGAATAATCTGGTGTTCATTTGCCTATGTGAATGAGCTATATACTTTGCAACAGATTCAAAGTAATTGATTGCACGTCAGACGCAAAAATGTATCGTAACGTCATAATAGTTAACCATGCATAAATGACATGGATGTTTTCAACTTTTTTTTCATTGATTAACAAACGACTTTAGGAGCGTCAGTAATTTAGACATCCTAAAGTCACGCTTCTATTGTTCCTAGCAGTGGTTAATTCTTCAACAATAAAGAGTTAGACATTTACCTTACGCGAACGTCCTGCTTACGAGTAGCATGTAAATGTGTCACCTAATTATTTCGTGCTGACTGTAGTCACATTGAGTTTAAGATCCAGTGGTACGAGAACAACCGTGCCTCTCTTCAGCAATATATTCAGCAGATAAATAAAGCTGTTCAAGCAAGATTTTAATCATCAAATAACTATAGAAACATAGCAACTTGCTACTAAAATTGATGAATTGCACTTACCATGACATAAAGTTTAAAAATATACGAATTATACATAGAAGTTTACAAAAGTAGCATGAGTACAGCAGCCCTCAATCGCCACGTGCAGGACAGATCTCAAATACAACATGAATGCATCAATTATGAGGGACCTTCGCATCCACCAATCCTCTGGCCGCCAATGACCCATGAAGCTATGTGAAATTAAATGAAAGCCTCACGTCACTTGCGCAGTTTCGATCAATGAATTTGAGTGACCATTTCTCGGGCATGTACTCAACATACGTACAAGAAATTCGCAACTTTTCAACTTTAAATTTGGCATTTTATTTTTATTTTATTTTTCATAATTGTGGACTGAAACAGCAGCTTCTCATCGACGCTCTTTGATGCCCTGCATCCAAAGGGTTCCGAGCAAAACTGTTGATCCAGACCATTATTTTTTCTGGAAATGTATGCATGTCTGCATTTAAAATGGAATGAAAGGTCTTTCCACAAGGAATTTGAGTCTAGCAATTTCTTTTTATCATGCAGAGTAGTTGCCGTCGTTTTAAGTAGTTTGACTTTAGTCGCAGTTTGCAGTGAACGAGTTAACTAAAAACAAGGGGGCTGTGTGAACAGCCCATGCGCAGCTGATCCTGACATCCATCACACTTGCAGCTCTGTGAACTTTGGAAAGGATCAAGGTCACCCATGTTCTGAGTAAGTCTTACCTTTATAGAAGAACACTAACATGTGCAACATCAACTTTCAATTAGTTTTCAAGTTATAATTAAGAGTAAGATCCATGTATGTTGCACTGTGACCCCAGAAGCGAGGTCAGGGTCATTCATGGACTATCTAAGCATGACCTTCATACAGAAACGTTAACATGTGCAGCATCACGGTACTGCCTCAAAACAGATCTCAATTTATCAAGTAAACAGTAAAATTCGTGTCAGTTGTCCTGTGAATTTGCATTAGAATGCCCATTGACTTACATAGTAAAATTCGTGTCAGTTGTCCTGTGAATTAGCATTAGAATGCCCATTGACTTACATAGTAAAATTCGTGTCAGTTGTCCTGTGAATTATTATTAGAATGCCCATTAACTTACATAGTAATCAATAGAAAAGCTGCATTGACCGATAAGTACCCGAATTGAAAATCCTTAAAAATCAGGAATCCAAAACAGTGCCACCTTGTGAACAGCTTTGTTTTACCCTTCCACGAGAACATATCCATCACATTTCAGCTTAATCTGAGTGACGGTTCTGAGAACAAGTGAAAAATAGCAAAACCATACAAAAAAATTCATTAAAAAATAGAAAAAATTGCAGCGCCACCTGATGAACAAATTGGGAACTGGGTGTCCCTGGGAGTGTCTATGTACGATACAAAGCAATTGGGTGAGCGGTTTCAGAGGAGAAGAGTTTTTAAGGTTTGCCCCCTAAAAGAACAAACAAATTAATGAAAAATAAAAAAATCAAGAGAGCGTGACCATTTGAACAAACTTGGTGGAGATTTACCCAAGGCACATTCCCACCAAGGTTGAAGTAAATCTGACCAAAATAATGTAAGTTATAAGCATTACAAGAAATTCCCATGTTAAATTTTCCTATTAAAACTTTTGTAAAGATTTTTGAAAAAAAAAAGTCATAAAAAAATCCAAAATTCATTGGAACATGACCCCTGGAACAAACCTGGTAGATACCCATGCAAGGTACATCCTCACCAAGTTTGAAGTAAATCTGCATTACGGTTTTGGAGAAGAAGTGGCAAATGTAAATTAGCATTAGAATGCCCATTGACTTACATGGTAATCAATAGGAAAGGTGCATTTACCGAAAAGTAGCCGAATTGAAAAAATCGTTGAAGATCAGCAATCCGCAGCATTCCCACATAGTGAACGACATTGTTTGACCCTTCCACAAAGAACATAGCCACCACATTTAAGCTTAATCTGAGTGACGGTTCTGGCGAAGAAGTCGAGAATAGCTATAACACAAACAAAATTCATAAAAAATTAGAGAAAATTGCAGCGCCACCTGGTGAACAAATTAAGAACTAGGAGTCCCAGGGAGTGTTCCTGTGTGATATCAAAGCAATTGGGTGACGGGTTTCAGAGAAGAAGATTTTTCAAAATTTGCCCCCCAAAAAGAACAAAAAAATCATTAAAAATCCAAAAATCACTGGAGCATGACCATTTGAAAAACTTGGCAGACACCCAACCAAGGCACATCCCCAACAAGTTTGAAATGGATCTGACTTACGGTTTCAGAGAAAAAGTCGAAAATGTGAATTGTTGACGGACGACGGACAGAGGACCATAAAAATAAGCTCAGCTGACTGACAAGTCAGCTGAGCTAAAAATTGTGGTCATAAAAACGTTTCGCTGGTACCCTTTCTCTCTGCAGTTTCAAAACAACATACTGGTCACAAAAATGGCAAAAATAAAGGTTTTGTGCTAAAGTGTAAAACGCAGTCATATAAAACCGAGCGTAAATGAAAGAAAACGTAATGTATTATAACATCACAAAGGCATGTGAAAGAAAGAAAGGCTAGAAATCCACATGTTGCCTTACACTAAGGCAATGCTTATATGGCGGTGGTATGAATGATGTTCTGTTGAGACTGAAGAAATTATACAATTCAATCTTATACCAAACTAGGCTAAAAGTACTGTCTTTTAACTTTCGCCTCCGGACTGTTCAAGTAACATAATTTTCCAATTGTGTTTACTTCAGGTTTACTACGAGACATATCGGTCGTAAAGCCTGTATGGTTTCCTTCCTATCAGGGAATTACGATACGTGCCACGACTGGCTACAATGGTCCACCCCGTGAAAGAACGACATCGATTTGACTCGTTAAGCTTCACTGATTGTGACCAGTGCAAAGCATATCCACGAGAGGTATACTTCACTTTGATTTTCTTGGTGACTTACATATTGCATGTATGATTTTCCTTCCGATGAACACATTCGAACATATTTTTGAAGTATGAACAGTTCTTCATTGAGAGTTGAACAGCAACTTCTACGTTCTTGTACCTCTTTTTTCCCCATTTGAAATAAACGCAGGACGACTACGTGTCGCTCTTGCTTCAGGGCACACCCCCGAACCGCTTGCGGTATCAAGTCACGGGAGAGCACGAGGGTGACCACCTGAGTAGTGAGATAGGTCACGGTCGGAGAATTTCTTTATCTCTCTAATATCAGTTAAACCACCGCTTATTTATGTTTGTGTGCCAACACAGACATATTGCTTTTGTAGGAATTCTTTCTTTCTTTCTTTTTTTTCTTTCTTCCTTCCTTCCTTTCCTTCTTTCTTTCTTTCTTCTTTACAGGCAAATTTGTCATTTGAAAAGTTTTACATGTAGAAACTCCAAAATTGGCACAATTACACTTATAGAGATGAAGTTTCGCCTTTTTATAATGAAAGATCAATTTTCAAAATTATGCAAATGAGGGCTAATTAAAGTTTTAAATTTTCAATATCTTATATGCTATAGTAAATGTGGTTCCGCGTGTATAGGAGTTCGATCATAGCAAGGCAAAGGTCATCTCAAATGTCAAGAGCCTGTCAAGTTCAAAGGTCAATTTTAGGGCAAAATGTCATTTTTGAGGTCAAGGTTCACTTCATGTAGAGATCATGTCAAGGTCTGTGGGGCTCAAATTGTAGGTATTGTAACACTGCACATTTTTGAAACTCACATGTGACCTCTAAAGGTTAAAGATCAAGGTCATTTGGCCATTTGAAAGTTTCATCCAGCCATAACTTGGCCAATTTCCATTCAATTCTAATCATATTGGACTCAAATTGTAGGTATTGCAACACTGCACATTTTATAAGAACATGTAACCTCAAAGGGGCAAAGGTCAAGGTCATTTGGCCCTTCGAATGTTTCATTTTGCCATAACTTGGTCAATTTTCAGCCGATTTGGTTCACGTTGGGCTTAAATTGTTGGTATTGTAACACTATAGTCAAAGGTCAAGGTCATTAGGACTTTGAAATTTGCATCCAGCCATAAGCTTAATGCAATGTGAAGTACCAAAGGATAAAAGTTGTAGCATTTAATATTTACAACTTTTGAAGGCACACAGACAGATTTGCTTGAAGCAAATGTTCTTTTCTAGTTTTCTGTTTGCTTTTGAGATTATATTGTTCTCACCTTTTACAAACATTAAAGCCAATGAATCCTGCATGATTCGAACATGATAAACCTAGTTCTCCAATGGAGAGTAATTGTCGACTTATCCATTTACTCCGTGTGTTATTTTATCTTCGTCAAATGCCAAATGGTACAAAATGTTTACTTGATGCATTTTTTTTCTAACAGACGGATGAACCCATGTGCACCTGTCTTGATTCCATCACCATACTGCACGTACCAAACTGAAAGAAGCATTCCACCCCTTGATACTGACAAGCACACGTGACTTCTAACACTAAATAAAAGAGGGGATCAAAATTCGGAGGTATTTATGTGAATGGGTTATCCGTCTTATCATCCGTTACTAAGATAATCAGATTAATGATAGCAGTGCAAAATTACACTGAATCATCATTTTTGACAGTGAGCTTTGGGGCAACAACTGCGTCAAGGAAGGCAGTTCAGTTGACCTGGACCAACTAGGGAACTGCCATGCTCCTGACTTAACAGTGGACGAGCTGGTCTTGAATGGAAGATCTTTTTTGAGGATTCTGTATCTGGAATCGATGTCATTATAAAGATGTACAAGACTTATTTCGTGCTAAGCGGATAAAGGGTTAGTGCCAGATCGCACGGGTGGGAAAATAAAGCCCGTGTGTTATTACTTTACGCCTTGGACCCTAACATATATGCATTTCATCAGTGGGCGTACGTCTACCGCATGTGTGCTTGGAATTTTTATGTGAGGATCCCCCGTCGTGAAAACTGATGATGCATTCTGATAGCCAGAGATCGACGGAGCCCTCCATGTGCCTGTATTGTGAAAGATGTGCCTGTATTGTGAAAGGGTGAGATTAAATGTTGAGTTCCGGAGGTCGCTCAATCAATGAATGCAGCAAAATGTGGTAGCAAGTAGAGAAAAAAAAATGACCACGACATTCCATCATTTTGTCTCATGAATATGATATTTTGATATGATAAAATGATACCCCACCCGAGTCGCCATGACCACCAACATAACCAATTTCCATGTGCAAACACAGCATTTACCTGAACATAGACCCAGAGAGCGGCATGTTGATAAATCATCTTGCCTCCAAAGCAGACCATGCCGCGTACCATTTCTGCCATACTTGATCTGCCTCCGGACTACGAAATTTTATTTATAGTCAGGGTAATCAGGGTTGTATACAGAGGGGGGGGGGGGAATCGAGGGGGGCTTGCCCCCCAACCCGCACAAAAAATTAATTCGCCTCTCAACAAAATTGATGGTCATTATTTTTTCTACCAGACATATATATGGTTTTCCTCATGGGAGAACCCCTCCTTGCACCTCCAAATCCTAAAATTGCTGGAGCTTCCGGGGGGGGGGGGGGGGGCTATCCCCTGTATCCCCGTCAGGGGCCTGGGTGGCCCACAACCCCTCCTCCCTGTCAAAGATACTGGATCGGCCCTTGGGGCTGGGTTTGTCGCCTCTCCCATAGACTAAAGAACCAATAAAAAATTCATGATCACTTTGCCCATTGGCAGTATTTGTGTCCTGTTGCATTGTTATCTGTTTGCATGGTAAACAAAGTAGACCCAATTTGAAATTGAGTCATTTTTCCGCCGTATCGAAAGGGCAGACACGATGGAGTGAGAAAATTCAGAGATTGGTCTGTTTAGCAGGCAATTAACTATCAAACTTGATGACTGTTTATTGGATGGGCCCAATAGCACAGTTAAGGAACTGCCACATAAAGGCATTCATCAAATGACATTGTGCTTCATACAATAGGTGTAGGCCTAATAAGCCATAGTCTTACAAGGCCTATGTTACTTACGTGGTAGCCAAATGGAACGGGAATTTATCATATCATATCTTGTCAGTAAACCGTAGAATGAAAACTACAACAAAGCAAGGTTTTGTAGGAGATCCAGATGATGCTTACTTTATGCGGATCAATCCATTACAGGTACGCCTAGACAACAATGACCAAATAAACTTTGGTAAAAAAAAAGCCTTCTTAATTAGTAAACAATTTTATGCAGATGGTATGGGCTTGAATACGAAAGTCATATTCATAGGCCTGTGTAAGCAGTGTTACTGTTACCTACCTTCCAAACTTAAAGTCCAGGACATGGAAAGTATGTCTAAACTTCAGCGCCAATTAATAAAATTAATATGGGATATAGAAGTATAGGCCTATCATTAATGAAATTCAGGGCGGTGGATAAAATTTGTCAAAAATATACACTTTTTCAAGAATTTTCAGCATAAACTTCCGGGAGCCAGTGCGGGAGGACTGGCAACACTGTTTATGTTTCTTGTGCCAATAAGGACTCTAGTTCTAAATTGGGAATTGTGAAGGTCCCTTCTGTCGCCTAGACATCGGCGACTGATTATAACTTACAACTTGAAGACGGGTATTTTAAAGGGTATGTTCAGTGCCGACAAATATGCGTTTCGATCGTTGCGTTAACGACGTCATGTAAAATAGTCTGTCATCAAGTTGAAATCAAACGGCGGTAAATACAATTTGAAGGATGTTCAATTCTTATACTTTGTTTACATTCAAGAAATACAGTAGGGTATCTTTAAATTTATGTCTCAATGATTTATCTCATAATTCTTCTGTCGCAAATAATTTGAACATGCAACAACCGTGGGGTGGGGGACGTTAGTGGGCCGTTAGTGGGGCACAGATTGTCAGCGCAAGTCAAACTACAGTGGCCTAGTCTATCAATAATTTGCGTTTTCAAAAACGCAAAAGCTCGAGCGCATTAGTCAGCTTTTGAAAATTTTCGAAGAACACTTGCTCAACAATTGTTTAACATTTCCTTCTATTCCCAAAGTGTAGGCCCATCATACACGAGTTCGTGAACTTGAACAAGCATTTAAGGGCATGCCTGTGCAGTGTCATCTGACAGCAACATATAAAACGAATATTTTTTGGTAATTTAGGTAAACTTTCAATACAGACGACAATACACCAACGCGGAAATTGACAAATATCAAAGTGAGGTTTTAGCAAGCCAAAGAGAGGTTGCTTATTTTCCGTTTCAGTTGAAAATGCTGATTCCAGTTTTAGTTCGCTCCGTTCGATTGATTGTTCGATTGATTGATGTTCCACCCTTTTTTTTTTTTTTTTTTTTTTACATTTTTGGACCACGGATCGGCTGGGTCTCCAACAAGCAACATTCAGCACCTTTAACTTGGCCAAAAATAGGAAATGCACATTTCACCAACACCAAATCCCAATTTTATTACAATAATAACATGATTTTGGAGGGTGTACAATTTTTCACTGGCCCCACATCAATGATTAGCAGTCAGACATTGTCGTTAGGGCCCGAGCGAAGCGCAGGTGCTAATAACAGTGAAGTGCTGCTAATCATTGATGAAGGGCTAAATACGCAGTAAGCCTATTAATTTCCCCCCTACAAAGCACGGGTTTGACCCCTGGCGATCACGGGGACGTGCGGGTCGCATCACTGTCACAAACAGGTTATATGCTTATTTCTCGCAAAATTAGCATTTTTTGAGAAAATTTAAGCTCACAAATGCCAAACTGGTATTCCTCTAGTACTTCCCTGGCCATATATAAGAAAAATTATCCATATGCCTTTAATAAGTAGTCTGTATTTCCAAAATATTAGTAATATTCAGCTTGTCTCTACAGGTACCGACCCGTATCTCGCCATATCTCACCAAACGAGACTAGGCAATCAGGTATGCAGTTGAAGCTGGAACTTATTATGCATGTCTCCTACTAATACTGAAAACTAAATATGACTAAGGTCTCGCTCACTTTTATCACCCATATCCCAGAACTAAACAACCATATCCATTACTTCCTCATTCATATTTTTGACACAACTAAATTAAATTTGCAAAGGGCAGTTTGAAAATTCTTCAAATAATTAAAGAACATAATTTAGCCTAAGACTGATTAAAAATAAAATCTGACAACGTTCACTCTATTTCATTTTACTTTTATTTTCAATGAATTTATTCTTGTACAGTATAGTATCTTTGCACTAACTGCACAGAGTAGCCAATTTACATACAGCTTTGATAATTTTAACATGAGTGAGTGTACATGTTTCAACCAGAAATTACAGACATGCGGCTATCTCTTAGTTTGACCCCTGTACCGGTCACTGCTGGTAGGAAAGAAATATGACTAGAGGCATATATTTTCACCATCCATGTTGAAAGAAGATACAGTATTTTCCGTGTTGCAGGTGATGTAAATTGTTTTAGGGCAGTTGGTACTTTCTTGTTCCAAATGGGAGCACTACATTCAGTACTTCATTTCAAAACCAGTCACTACAAGTTTGTGTGAGCAAAATTCATTTGGGCTTGGCCTTGTTCAAATGGGTCTAATCAGCACATATAATTTGTCACTAAAGAGGTGATAAATGAATGATAATTGATAAATTTATAAATGTCAAGGTTAGAAAGATTTATAGAAAATGCCAACATTCACCTCCAACACAAGAGTATAGTGGACAATTTAGCGTCATAGGCCACAGGTGTGATCTCCAAAATAACATGTAATTCTTAATGAAAAGGCAGAAATAGAAAAACAAAAAATGAATATAAGGTCTCCTAATCTGAAGCTCACAGTTCCAACATGTGAAAAATTCTGTGTGGTTGAAAATCTTCATACCTGTTAATTCCATAATTTCTTTTCTTTTTTGGACCAAAATAAAATTTACTTTTGGCTTTTCATTGAGTACAATTCTTCATCCATTAGATATTGGGAAAAACAAAAGACACAACCACTACAGTTTCATTCATGATTCATGGTTTGAGGTCAGTGTAATTTTCCTGCAAAAAATATATGTGTGTGCTTCATCTTTTGAATTCATTTTCAAGTTGGTTGTCAGTCGATATATGGGCCTCCAACCACTCCCACCCCCTAAAAAGGGTCTGGCCTGCCCTTCATACTCTCATTCCTAAACGTTACCTCCCACGACTTGCAAACTGTGTGATATTTTTATTCCAATTTTGGAATGTACACAGGGATCAGTCTGTTTTGCAGGCAAACTTCAAACATGATAAAATCACACATTTAGTTTCAAATGATCCAGGCAGTGTGCACAACAGTGTATTTATCACCTTAATGTTGGCTTCTTCTAGGCACTTTCTTTACAAAAATTTATGATCTTCCAGAGTTAAAGAAAATAACTTAAACAGAATATAAAAATCATCTACAAATTAATTAACAGGAAACATACAAGTCTTGCTGTATCCTGTGTGCAATGCCTTTCTGTATATAGAGATATACCAGCCTGAAATCACTATATTATTTTATTAAGGCATCATGGAGACTTGGAGCACTCATATGTTTATATATATACATATATATATATATATATATATATATATATATATATATATATATATATATATATATATATATATATATATATATATATATATATATATATATATATATATATATATATATATATATATATATGGCCATTTTGTTTGTTTGTTGCAATGCCTTATCACCCCCAAATTTTGGTAAGCTATGATTTTCAAGTGTGTTGTAACATACGTATCTAGATATAGAACAAAGTAGTAGTCTTTATTTTGAACATGTCAAAAGAATATTTTACAGCACTTGTCTTTTTTTAGTTGTTTGTCCAGATCTGAAAATCAGTGGGAGTGTGTGTGCGTGATTTTTTCATATTTTTTTTAATTTGATTTTGTTTTGCTTGACTCATGTTTTATCAAAGACGAAATGTGTGGCAATGCACAGCCATGAGTCGATAATTTGCTACAAATATTACTTTTAATTGATAAGAATTTACAGAGCCAAATTATGAGATTTCAGTCAACTTTTTTTATCGCAACAACAATGATAATGTGATTGCAATTGGCAGAGGGGGAATTGATTATACTGTGGGCCTATTATTATACCTTTGCTTTGTAACCAGGTTTTCATATCATCCTTTTTGGTTGCTCAGGTGGGAATTTTAACTGCTTGTGATGAATGGTATGATGCATTTTCCATTGTTATCGTGCTGTTGTGTGGAATATATGGGAGGAGTCTTTGAAGTTGTCGCTGTCCATCCCCTCATGATAATCGTCAGTTGATTTTGATTGAAAAATACGTCTGACCCTGCACAAATCCACCCTCATATCCAGCGTCAATGACTATCCATCCAGATCCTTTCCCGATTACTGTACCCTTGTCTCTACCACGCTATATTGAGTCCTGCCATTCCCTGTAATGTGCATGTCCAACTTTTATCAATGTTTCATCTATATAGGCCCAAATAAAAGGCCTGCCTTCTTCCCCGTCTCCTCTTACAGCACGCAAATATCTGTGCCTTGCACTTACAAGATCTGGCCTTTCAAACAGTTCAAAATTCTTTCCCCGTCTTTTGTGTTTGTAACCTTTCATTTTCTTCCAAAAAGCTGTGTGAGAAACTCTTATGTCCATGTCTGTTCCAAAACTATTTTGGAGGTCTTTGATTGTCACCACTTGCTTTGCTTTGAACATCTGTTGTGTTTTTCTTTGCAAAAAAAAATCACAGCAAAATCATTCAGCTTTTTAGTTGTAGGCCAATTATTCGCCACAGTACGCTTTAACTAGGGTTTGCGTTTGTGTGACATTTTTCCATGTAATATCTTATTTGCCTTGTCAAACTAAAGGCTTTGTGGGGCCCTTTCCAGTGGTCTGTGAACAAATTTCAAAAGCCTACCTCGCTCGTTTTACTACTCAAACATTTTACCACATGCAAATAAGTTTTTCAGCACCTGAAATTTTTGTTTTTGCAGTATTTTTAACATTCCAGCAACTGGGCACACGGTCGACAGCGGAATTCTATCAAGGTGGCAAAATCAAAAAGATCGTCTGCTCGTAACGCAGGCCTATATGTTGCAGATTTCACCATGGATTACCCCTCCCCCCCCCCCCATAAAAATGGACTTCCCTTTCCGCGCATGCGCTCAAAACGTTTAACAATAGCGCCACATTGAAATCGCTGATAATCGATCGATTCATAGCACAAATCGGAGAAAATTTATTGAAACCAAGAAGTCGGAGGCATGAAGTATATAGGCAGCATGGTATATGGAAGATGTGTTGAAACAAACATGTTTTATTTGGGTTCATTTCGCAAGTTACACAATATCGCAGGGACAACCAGCAGAATGGTTGTCATGTGTGCACTGCATTCATGGAAAAATGAACGTCCAAAATTTTGTTATCTTATTTTTTAATGCTATGGAAAACACCAAATATAACAGTGGCCGTTGGTCTCGAAACTATAACGGCACCTGCCAGCAGTCGCTCCTTTTTTTCCAAGTTTCGGATCCATCTAAATTCTGCACCTGTCATTATCATATTGAGTCGCCATAATTAAGTACCAGAAGTGCGGTGATAATGGGCTTTTGTTGGTCAGAGCGTCAAGAGCGTTCATTTGTTGCCCAATAGGACTACAGGAAGATAGCGTACGAAAATCTTTTGTGATCCAATTTTTTTCACATGAGACCGAAGCCATTTTTTGATGAAATGACATTTAGGTTCGATCGAAGTCTTCACCAGAATAGACCAATACGCAGTATGCTTATTAATTTCCCGCCACAAAGCACGAGTTTGACGCTTGGCGATAACGAGGGACGTCCGGGTTGCACCACTGTCACAGACAGTCTATAGTGCTCATTTCTCACAAAATTAGCATTTTTGAGAAATTTAAGTTCAGAAATGCGAAACTGGTATTCTTCTAGTACTTCCCGAGCCGTATATAAGAAAATATCCGTATGCCTTCAGTATGTATTCTGTATTTCCAAAAAATTAGTAGTAACCCGCTTGTCCCCACAGGTATCGACCCGTATCTCGCCATATCTCACCAAGCGAGACTAGTCAATCGGGTATGCTTTTAGGGCGGGAACTTAATACGCATATCTCCTATTCACATACTAAGTTAGTAGGCCCTACTGATTTTTTTCTGCTGATTTAAAATTACATCAGCCAGCCACCTTCGTTTATTACAATCTTAAATGCCATGAATTTATGTTTCATGTATTATATCTAATTTAGCTAAAAGGAACCACTGAGCTTCCTTTCACTTTCCTTCATCAACATTCTGATAAACGACATCTTGCTTGAAAAATAGCCTACAAACCGTCGACTACGTAGTGACACCCTTTTTACTTGTAGCCCCTCCCTAGACTAGGTTCACAAACAACTTTTGGAGGACAAGTTAAAGCGTATCAGATTTTGGTTCTCCAAAACAAACACTAGTTGACAAACCTACTTTAACTAGAGGCCTTCGATCGCAAGTGATCGCGCAGAAAGTCTCCCCTGCGCCAGCTGTCCCATTTCTTCAACACTCTCCCATTGTTTGAACAATATCCTGACCATACTGAAAATAAAAGAAGCAGCGATTGGCCTGTCATGGACCGTGACCTGGAACGTCCTACCTTCTTCTCTCCAAAATTCTGAATCCTTGCACAATTTCTAACAAACATTGAATAAGCATTCATTTCTACTGTGGGTCAAAAGAAGGTTTTGGGCTTTCCCATTTTTACATTTCCGGAATTAAGAATTAATTGTCTATGGCCTCATTTACTGTAATCCTATTATAAATATTTGTTGCCAAATGATGTAGCAAGCTTGTCTTAACTTGAGTTCTTGATTGTGTGTCTTAATTAGGTAAGACTGCATGTTGTATCGATTCTATGTCTTTAGCATGTACAATTTAAGACAGGTCGTAGCATGTACAATTTAAGACAAAAATGTGTGGATTTTGAGGGAAGGGCAATTTAAATGACCTTGACCTTCCAACTTTTCAGGATAGTGTAAATTCAGTAAATGTGCCCTGGCAGTCAGCCCATCTGCAGAGCTAAGCATTGGTAAAATTGGATGACAACTTTTTGAGTTATGGTCAAAGAGATGTCTGAGTCAGGGGGTCATGATTTTAGAAGAAGTAGGTCAAGGTCACTAATCAGGTGGACAACGTCGGGAATAAGAGCACTCTATGCTGGCGGAACATAACACATAGCCTTTAATGGTGTCTGAGATCCCGCTGTAATAAGAAATGTGTCCGCGGTGCCACGGGTGCCAGGGTTTCCTTCGATAAATTTATTTCTCTTGATCGATTGCCATTTTTTTTCGATTTATCTGAAAAAACATCTTAAGTTTCGGCCTCGTTCCGGAGTTCGTCTTAAATAGGTCAAGGTCTCCCAAAAGATTGAATAAGTCATTAATTGGTTTGGTCCTCAGACCCCTACGGTGAAAATATGGTCTGGTCGCCTAAGCCATCTTCGAGTTTCAGCAATTTCCAAAATCCTGAAGAGGAAGAAAAGTTAACATGATTGGTTTTGGACTTCCTAGAGCCACGGTTATTCGCGGTATAGGTCAGATAACAGAAGCATACAGCTGTCCGCCTGTGAGAGAGGCCTCATCTACACTCGCGCGTAAGACTATTTTTTTTTTCAATTCTTTCTTTCTTCCCCCCCCCCCCCCGATCCAATGGGTCACGTAACACGTATTCCAAACGTAATAAAAATTACACTTCATTCGATTTTTAATACTACACAGCACCAATAACACCTTGATTTCTGGATTATAATCTTGTTCAGTTCTTTTTAATTTGTCCGAAGATAGGTTACCTAATATGTATTCCAAACGTATTCACAAGTTGACTTACTTTGGTATGTACTGCAGCTACACACCACACACCAGCATTACACTTTGCTTTGTAGCTTCGTTTGTCCTTGGGGAAATAATGTGGAAAAGCAAAAGCCGTACATGAAGCCCTATTTACTTGCAAACTTTCATGCCTATCTACTGCACGATGTTTACGCTATCAGGAATTTATATTCATTTTTTCTGTGACTTGGTTATAAGCTTTAATCACTGTCTTACTTAGTAATTGAAGTATCTTGTATTTTAGTGAGGGACACTACAGTTGGGATAAAGGAAAAACACAAGATTCAAAACTTATGTAAGATACTTATTTCACGAGAATTAATATAAATTGACAGAAATTACATTGAATATGATATTATGGAAGCGTACGGACATTTGATATGATGCAATTCAATAGTCTGGTCAAGAGCACTTTACCTTTATAGCAACACGCATTTCTAATTCCATGACCGTTGATTCGAGTAATGTCCATAGTTCCGCTCTATATTTTCTTGTTTTTCCTTTTCAGATATACTCTCACGCACTGACATTTTAAATAATTCTGATGTTAGTTTTATGGCACCTTTCTGTACTTTTTTTATTTTCATTCATTTTTAACTGTATTTGTTTAGTTACAAAGCAACCATCTGTACGTAACCGTACGAATGCCAGCAGCACAGCTAAACAATAACCAGGTGGTGGCTATGTAAAGATGTGTGGTGTCCCAACACGATGGTGTACATTTACGCATTCGATTTGTACAACAAATTTCAGTGCCGTGCGCATATGCTTGTTCCCCATCAAACTCAAGCTTATAGATTTGGCAGCCCTCAGTTTATTCAGATTCAGAACACCAGTTGGTAATCATTGACTTGGCAGCCACAAAAATTGCTTGCCATTTCAATAATGTTGCTTGTAAACATGCATTACATTGAAAGATTTTACGAATCATTTATCTCTCACCACATGTAAAGACAAAATGGGCAATATTATAAACTGGAGACGTGGCTTTTCTCCAGGTAATTCTCTTTATGTTTCACCTTTAATTTGCTGAGTACCAGTAACCGTCAGTTTCAATGCCCTGTTCATGGTGAACCATTTGTGTTACGAAATGTCAACTTAGTAGCTTTATTCAGCTTTAACATGCATTTTTCTTCGTGTCTTTGCTATAAAATAGTTCATTACTATTGCTTACCGACTCCCAAAATACACTAAATTACAGTACCCTATTTATTTAAATGTGATTATATTTATAAAGCGATAAAGCTCGTTATTGGGCTGGGAGTCACCCTAGCCCAGGTTGTGTGCGCTGCACTCGCGGGGAAAAGGAAAAAATTAAAAAGATCTGCTTCATTTTCGGTAAACAAAACAACGAGAAATCCAATATTAACTTGAAAGAGAATCCGTGAGCTACTCATAATAAAAATCAGCATAACAACATGTGAACGCGCGCACGATAATAGATGTGAACGTATCAAAGCGTTGTGTAAGAGGGATTTGTGTAATGATTATTCCGAAGTTGTTACCTCTGAAGTCATTATGACAGGCTATTTCAAATGAACCCTTTGCTTCCTCCATGCAACATAAAGCATTTTCACCTGAATTGTGTTGATGATTCCAGATTCAAATTCATCATAAAAGGCACTTGAGTCAGCATGCTACTAGTTTTTACAGAAAATGAAAAGGCTGAACATGTTTTTGATACTTTTTACCTAAAGCCCACCAAAAAGGGTGAAGGAGGAGGGGGAATAAGACATTCCACTAGAACCCAGCACCTTTAATCGAAGTAAAGTTCCAGGAATCCATCGTAGCTCATTAATGAATTTAAAAGCATGTATATGCAGCTGCACTGCGAATGTCTCTGCATAATAAAAAAAATGTATTTTTTAGCATCAGTTTGCATGCTGTTTTTTGTGGTAAGTTCATTTTATGGTATACGCCTGTTCTGCTGGAGCAGTACTGCGATTGGCCACTGTATATGCTCTATCTGTATGCCAGTTGTATTTGTACACATACATACATACATACATACATACATACATACATACATACATACATACATACATACATTGTGTGTGTGCTCGTGTGTGCAAAATTTGATACGAATAAGAATTGGCTTTACTGATACAATGTCAGACTCACAACAGTGTTCCAGCACATTGCTATAGTACAGCAACAACTGCACAAGAGGACTTTGGGCGAAAAAAATACTATTGGGAGCGTTTATTTATCATACGCCGGAATTAAAACTCTGGCCAAACACAGATAAGAATAAGGCAAACCAGCACTCGTTGTGAGAGCAACAGTAGAAGTAACTTCCATGACCATGGTCTACCAATCGTATCGCATTGGCATCTTTCAGTCTCCCAAGACCGACAGTTTTTTCTTATAGTATATAAATATGAATATGATAAAATGGATCTGCAAACAGTGCTCTTTCAAAGCAGGTGGTCTTCCATTTTGGGGTCTTCTAAAATTATGAAGTTGCCTGTAGATACGTATACAGAGCTGCATGAAAGAGTGGGCCCGCCCCGAAGCCTTGTTTATACAGAGTGTTTGTGCAACAAAAATGGTAATTATAGACTGTTCATTGAGAATTGTAATTATTTCATGATTATCACGTCTTTGTTGCTTAAGAAATAAATGTACAATTCTACATACATTAACCAACAGTCGACTGGCAAAGGTGCCAGCCGATACAATTCACCTGCCAAATGTTCTCTTGGGTCAGAAGTTAAGTTTCTTGGCAGGTAGCCGAGAATCACAGCCAAAAATGGAAGGTAATAGTTATTTATGATGCCTCCTTTACATACCCGTGTCCCGAAGTAGCTTTTTTCACGGACTGCAATAAATATCTCGCGGCAATTGTCGCGACATTTCATAAAACAGACCAATTAAAACGCCAAACCATGTGCCCACTACAAGCGTAAGCTAAACAAAGTCGATCTAAATATGTTCTGGTACTTTCTTTCAACACCGTAATTTTTTTGGGTGTCAGTACTTTTTTCTCGGATTTCTTTGATCTTCACACATCGACTCCGAGGTGTTACATGTTGCCCTCAGCAGCTCGTGCACACTTCTATGAATCCCAATAGAAATTTCTAGAACTCACTGCCAGCATGCCATTTCGTTCAACCCGAGACGCATATAGAATTTCCCAGTTTAAAGCCAAGTCTAAAGAGCACACGAAACATCTTCCTTTTCTCAAAACATACATCATTTTTACCGGGTGGCATTGATAAGGAGTCTTGAAGCTCGTGATAAATTGTGTCCACTTGCTTTGACAGGTGTAGAGAACAGGTAAATATTACACGTGAGATTTCTGATGTTGTTGTACTCAAACACTACGAGTCACAGCCTACATCGCACCTCCTCACACCTGCCTGAAAGCTCCGCGTCCACTCAGCTAAGCCGATGAAGGCAATGAAAACTTGTCCCACCAGAACCCCACCGCCAAAAGCGCATTAACGAGTTGACAAGCGCGTGTGTTCATGCCTTTATCACATTGACATACCATAGAGTTGACACTTGTACTTTGACTGTCAGAGATACATGCATTCGCAGCAGAGTGGAATACACAAAGCAATAATCTTTGATGAAAATTACATGGAACTTAATTACGTAAAAATAAAAGATTATTATCCCATGCAACCCGCGGCTTGCTGGAGGTGCCGGATTTTTTTTTTAATTGTTTTGTTTCTTTTTGTAGTAATTGAGGCTAATATCTGGCACCTTGACGTGGAACTTAACATTTCATTTTATTCTTTCAACTTATAGCGGTCTTAAATGTACGGTGTAATCCTGAGCACAACTTTCTGTGAATCAAGTCAAGTGTGACAAAGCGTTGATATCAAAAAGACTTACACCACATAAAAAAAAACCAGAAACAAAACAAAAACAAAAAACACCCACCAATATCATCGAGATAAAGAAAAGAAAAAACCTGTATGCTTCTTATAAAAAACTACATAATTTTATGCTAACGCGCGTGTTGTTTATATATATATATATATATATATATATATATATATATACATATACACAGACACACAGACACACACACACACACACACACACACACACACATATATATATATATATATATATATATATATATATATATATATATATATATATATATATATATATATAGTTTCAAAAGCTGCTTGATCATCCAGTGCTTCCGTTGACTTCATGCAGAATGCAGAGAGTGCGGTCAATACTTCGTCGCATTCATCTTTATCAGTTTGTGCTTTCTTTTGACTGACTGGCAGACAAAAATCGATTGACTTATAAACCAATTTACCAACTTGCAAACTGACAATCAAATTGATTGCTTGATCGATCGATTAAATTTACGTACAGGTAGCCTATATTTCATATGGACGGCCGATGTATTTCAAAGAATTGTCCGAGTTGCCCGGGCCTTCTGCACTTTCATATCACATTTTTGTGCCGTGGGCAATACTGTTTAACGTTTACTTTGTAATCCCAATATCTCAACCAATTATTAGTTGGCTCCACAGCCAACATATGGGTGACCCTAATTAACAGAAATTTTCAAACCTTACACTGTACTCAGAATCGAGGAAATGGTAAAGATGATGCAGTGTCTACTATGTTATTTCTTCAAAGTTTAGAATAGATATTTAATAAATGTTATATACATTGAAAAATATCAGTTCAAATTTAACAAAAATAGTCTCATTGAATTTACTTGTACACTTAAACTTTTAAGTTGCGTCTTGTCTTCTTACTGTAATCCTTGATCACACACGCGCGCACACACACACACACACACACACACACACACACACACACACACACACACACCCATGTATATATGTATATAATATATATGTATATATTATGTATATATATATATATAATTACTTCCGCACTTTTCTGGACCATATATATATATATGCCGAAGGTTGCTGCTTCAAGATCCAGTCGTTCAGTGGTCAGAATATAAAGGCAAAATAAATAAAAAGAGGACAATAGTTGTGGCAGAATTTATTTATTTGTGAACCTAACTAAGGCTTCATCCATTATTAAGAGAAAGTTCCCCTGCAAAGAATCGATACAGTGACCCTGAGAAGAATATAATGTAAATACGGAACATTAAAGGGAAAGGGGCCAACGGTGTTCCCATTCACGTATACACTGTGGTTGAGGCCAACGGTATTCCCATTCACGTATACACTGTGGTTAAGCGCTATAATTTCAGCCTGTTATACGCGTTCAGTTCCCTTTATTAATAACTATTGTGAACTTAAATGTGGTGATATGTGCACCAATGCAGTGCCTTTTTGTACACTAGAAGCTCCCTATTAAGACTACCCGAGAGCCTTAAAAATGTGATGTTGATAATAGTGATCTTCTCAGAATATATGATTTAATGCAGAATAAACGAAAACGGGATTGTAAATTGGTCATAACACAGAAATGGTCTTTTCAATTCTATTGTATGTTATATCATTACACTTTTCGTAATGAGCTTACCCGTGTTGCGTAACCTTGGCATTTTACTCTACATTCCGATGTGTTCAATTGACAGGGACGGGGAGGGTTTCACACTGAAATGCGGCGAAAAGGTAATTTTCAAAATTAAAGGGAAAAAATATTGATTTTACGGGAAATAATTTATTGAAATATCAATTCACAGATCATAATTTATTAAAATGCTGGTTTGCGTTTTACGAGTAATTGGCCTTTCAAGGTTCACGAAAATATTTTTTTTTTAGTATCGCAGTTCACGAAAACGTAAAAAGCCCCAAATATAGTTCACGCAAAAAGCTTCCCCATTTAACTAGTCTTGAACTGGGCGAATAAGATATTTGAGAAAATAAGGAGCAGAAATTTTTTCGTCATTTTCAGATTTGAGACGTGCTGTCTTGTAAAAGTTTGATATTTGTATTGTCCACAGTCATGGTCATAGTTTTTGCACACTTCGGAAAATGTACGTGTACTTCGGCTCCTTTGTGCTGAATCGATGTGTTGTTCACATCTTTTCACGAAAAAGAAAACGAAACAATAAATGAAAATAAGCCTTCAATGAAACCTTGATAATGATCAGCAGTTCCGTTATAAGGCGCCATCTGGCGCAGATCTGTGCCATGATTGGAAAATGCTCCCTCTCTCTCTTTCAAAAAAAAAAAAAAAACAAGTATGAATAGGCGATAAAGATGACACGACGAACGTTTGAACAAACTCTGTTCACTCAGAAAAAAACACTCAGTGGATTTTCATGAAACTTAATTGCAGGGTTTTTCTTTTTCTTTTTTGTCTTGTTTTTTAATATAAGTAGGACCTAAAATCTGTGTATGAAAGAAAGAGACTATCTTCCCTTCCTCCAAGTCATACCTTACACGAATAGCTGGCTGGAAAATCTCCGCCACTATGCGTGAGGGACACTAGATTTGCCAAGTGGACAGTCCCAAGTGCAAGCTAAAATAATCAATCAAAACAAACTGCCCGACTGGCTTTGATTGGTTTCGTTATTCAGCCAAACCGTTTACACAACATGCAAAAATATTATATGTGATCCAAGTAGGCCTATACTTAATTTCCCTGTATTTTTGTCTCCGCTTATTTCAACTATGGCACAAATCCGTGAAAATGAAAACACAATGAAATAGCGTTCTGATGTATGTTTCAAAAGAACTATGTCCAAATAGGGAAGTCAAAAATTAAAGTTAAACGATTAAACGCAAAACCATAAAACTTTATGCAGGTGAAATTTGATACAATAACAATACTTTAAATGTATTTATCTTGTGGGTAATTTCTCCCGGATGACGATAAGTGGCGGATAGACAAACCGCAAAATCACTACCCATGGAATCAAGGTTCATCTACATGGACATACCTGATTCATATAAGTATGGCAAACCGTTTTGACATTTTATCCTATTTGGCGATGTGACTAAATCATTTAGCGATATCGCTATATAATTTGGCGATATGGCCAAAACATCATTTATCGATATCCTTAAATATTTTGTTATATCTCTAAATATTGAACGGTATTGCAGAATATTTAGAGATATCGTTAAATGTGTATAGAATATTGCATGGCCTGTTCCGTACTACGAGTATCAGCATGGAGAACTTCGCTGCCGCTCGTACTGATATAAAAGTACGGAGTGCTGATACGAGTACCGATATGGAAGAGGCCATGCATTATTATGTTTATCATATATTTATTGATGCTTCTATTCTATGTAGCTATTTGATAAATTTGTTTGCATCACGTACATAATCATTGCATCCTAAAATTCAGTTTTGTTTAATTTTCATCATTTTCCTCTTTCCCTCGCCCTCTCTCTCTCTCACTCTGATTAAAACGGCTTTGTGGGATAATTATATTTTGAAAGAAAAATCGTTTAACCCATACAGCGAGCTCCCTAAAAAAATTATACATTTTAAAAAAAATCATCATCACAGCTAGAAGCATGTGATGGTGATGGAACCAATTTTTAAACTGGTCAGCATTTAAACAGCTGGATCCCATAGATAACTGAGAAAATATTACGTTTTGTCTCCCATTTTCCGGCATAATGCATTCACTTTGGAATGTGCTCGAGGATGACGATGAGAATAAGACATAGATTCATGTCATAATGTGATAACTTTAATCAATCATTATGCAATAATTATCAGAAGATTATCCTGTCATCAGAGCTCAAAGTGTTGCATGTTGAAGTATCGAAATTGTTTTGTCAGGACAGGTTGCGTTATGTGAAAGGTATCGGTGTTTCATAACAACGCAAGATGAACCAAGCGCATCTTCTTAGGATCTTGGGACTAGCGAGACTGGAAATAAATGTTGAAGTATCGACATCATTTTGTCAGGACAGGTTGTGTTTATGTGAAAGGTAACTGTGTTTCATAACAACGGAAGATGCACCAAGCGCATCTTTTAGGATCTGGGACTAGCGAGACCGGTAAACAAACAAACAAGCATTCTAGCATTTGACACGGTCTTTATATCCTATAAATATAGCAAGTCTAATCAAATTACTTTTCCACATATGGAATTTTATATCTTCACATACATTTTGGCTCATAATTTCCATCAAATTACAGATGGCGCTACAAGTATCATTAGCAACTTAGACTTTAACCTGTTCCACAATCCCAATAAATCTATAGTGATGATCTGCCAAAAATTAAAGATGCTATAATGTTCACAAGATTTTCATATTTTGACCCCTTTATTACATGATATTGTAGGTGGCAACCCAGATCGAAAGGGACCTAAATTATCAAACACACTATTATAAGTCCTGAAAGTTAAATCGGGCTGACTTAAAAACTGTGGATGGTATTGGGCTCACAACCCAAGAGTGGACGGACGGAATGAAGGATGGACGGAAGGACATGACTGATCGTACAAGCTCTGCGACCTGAGGTCAGCAGAGCTAAAAAAAAAGACTTAGCATTGTCTCTTACTATATGACTGCCACGTATTCTCTATCACTATTGGTCAACTGCTAGTCACGTGGGCTCCTGTACACAGTCATGTGACTTTTCAATGCCGTGCAATCATTATATTGATGTGCACTATGATGATTGCGCTGCATCGGATCGCCATCGTTAATGCTCCAACCTATTCCTCAGTATTTTTTTCTGTTGTTGACCAATAGTGATAGAGAATACACTGACAGTAGTCTTATAACAAAACAGATATGGGACTGTGGTTCGAGCAATATCACTTTTTATGACACTTTGGGAAATTATATTGCACTTGGCTTCGCCTCCTGCAATATAATTTTCCAAAATGCCATAAAAAGTGTTATTGCACTCACCACAGTGCCACATTTGCATATTATTATATGACTACCGTGCATTCTCTATCACTATTGGTCAATTGCTAGCCATGTGGGCTCCTGTACATAGTCATGTGGCTTTTCAAAGCTGTGCAATATAATGATTCCGCTTCATCGGATCGCCACCGGGCGGTCAATAATATAAGTAGTCATATAATAAAACAGATATGGTACTGTGGTTCGTGCAGTATCACTGTTTGTGGCACTTTGGAAAATCATATTGCAAAGTGCCATAAAAAGTGATATTGCACTAACCACAGTGCCATATTTGTATAATATTCTGCATCGGCACTAAGGTAATCAATCAAATGTGTCTATCTATACCACGTGCCTGCCTTGTAAAACTTCATATTGGACAGTTGAAACCATAATATTAGACAGCACGTGCATGTCACGCGGTAAAGCACTATGCATCAATATAAAATTGTGACGTTACAGCATGCACCCCACGTGACGTTACGACGTGCACCATATGGATGACAGAACGTTACACTACGCATTTCAAATCCCTGCGGTAGGCCTATTTGAGTCAACCCGACAGCAATAAGTGCCGAGTTGATAAGTAATATTTGCTGGATAAAGGTATATCATTACTTAAATTGCAGACAATAATAAATGTTGGATGGAAGGTCGTCCAATATGAAGTTTTATGGGACTCCAAAATGTACTGCTGGACTTTCTGTCATCCAATATTTGTATAATATTGACCTGACTCGAGTTTACATGATATTATTATTATTTCGTTCTTCAAGACAACTCCAGAATCCTGGACCGATTGCTGTCTCTCATGCACATAAAGAAGGCCCACAATACGATCTTGATTGGGTCCACAAGAAGTATATAAAACAATAGTGTACCCACGGAAAGATAGGTGTAGTGCATACATGTGACCCAAGTATAATTTGAACTTTCTGTGATCATGTAGGCAAAAAGGCCGGCACTGAGGAACAATGTCACAATACGAATAATATTTCCATGTTTATCTTTTAAAGGATCGACACTCTTTCCTTCGTGGATTGTGCGGTTGTCTTCAAATTTAGCTGCATTATCTGACATATTCATGTGACTGTAGGAATCTTGAGACAGACGAACTGCATCACCTTTCTGTTTATCATGTACTTCTTCATCTGACGGTGTAACAGAAGATTCAGAATGTAACCCAATATCGGATGTTCCAGAGCTTTGGGATTTCAAAAATTCAGTAAAATGTATGGCTTCAATGCGTCTCGAGTCTGCGGCATGTACCAAATGTTTGGGTACAGATGGTTGGCTTAAAAACTCTGTCTCATAAGGGGGTTCCTGTATTGACATTTGTTTTTGAACAGGCAATGGAATCCGTTTTGAGGCCAACTCTGGTGGTATTATTTCTTCGCGACTGTGTCTGGGTGATGTTTCGGGCGAACCCGTAAATTGTAAATTTTGTTTATAAGAACTTTTGTTTTGCAAAATAACATCGTCCAAGTCCAGTGGTTCGTGATAGATAACATTTTTCGAGTCATTTTCTAGGCATATTTTTTTCAAGATCCTTGTTTCAATTTGAATATCTAAAGATACATCAAGATATTGAAATAAGTAATTGATTGATATTGACAGTGGTAGAAAAATGCAAGAATTGATAATTCCACAGGTGGCGTATGTAGTGAAATCATAGAGTTGAATGTTGTTTGGGCTTAGAATACTCAGCTGTACCATGCAAATCGTCAAAAGAAGCCCAAGTGAAAGTAGCAGAGTGCAGCACTGATCCAGCCCAAGCAGACGCAAGTATGTACTGCTGCTCAGCCACGCGCTGCACCACACAAATTGTTTCCTGGTTTGTTCACAGATACGTGCTAACCAATGGTGAGTGAAACTGAACAGCGTTGTTCCAGAAGTGCTTGATGCCAGCTTTGTTATATGGAATTTTTTTCCACCCAGCCAGTTTTGACAAGGAAAATTCCATTGCTTATTTGTCTCAATATTGTGTATCTTTATGGTGCTCAGATACCACGACTTTATTGACATTAATTCCGAGCCGGAAGGCCATACTTTTATGTTGGATAACTCGCCTAAAGAGAATGCATTTGTAAATAAAAAATAGCATTTTGTGCCAGAAGACATTGTTTTCAAACCAAGGTCATTGTTCATTAAATTGTGAGGTCCACTGTTGCCCTTGGAACCTTCTATTTCTATATTCCATTTCGTAGAAGTGCCTGCATTGAAATGCCATCCTGTTTGAATGGTTACCAAATACTTATGCATAAAGGCGGGATCACTGTCCAGAACAGCCAAAGCAAGTTCCTTTCTATATATTTTAATTTTGCCCATTATCCAAAGAAATCTCCCTAGCCAGAGGGCCAAAATACACACCAACGCAATAACAACCGCAGAGCTCAATGTCTCTTCTGACGGAATGGTTAGTGCCGTGATATCGCTGTCCATTCCGTTTAGAGATCCGGTGAACACTGACAAATGGTTGCATCTGCAAAGTAAAGTGTTTCGATTCGTGATGTTAACAGCCGTGCAATCTTCCCCTGACCACAAATCACTTCTCCAATCCCAGTACATGCATTTTGATTTGTAGGCTTGCAACGTTATGCTGATTGACAATGATTCAAATTGTGAGGTTGTGTTGTGCAGTTTTTTAAACAAATTTTGATTATATTCCGTGGTTTTCACGGCTAGACCTAGATAAAGTGTGCTGGTATATGACTTTGTTTGGTGTTCTATTAACAGGCTATTTGAAGTTACTCTAACATCTTTTTGTCTGAATGGTCCCCAGTGCGGAATTTCAAATGTATCTATATTGTTAAAATCATCTATTGAGGGCATAGTATTCTCTCGTAACACGGCTGAAAAGGATACATTATATTGTGGATTCACTTTAACAATAGTCGATTCATTGGGATTGATAATTAGTTTAAGAACAACAAAGTCTCTATTTTTATATACAAAATTACCATCTGCATCTTCTGTATATGTTTGGGTGATCACTGCTGATAGTGATTTGTTTACTCCTGCTGGTGCAGGTAGGTGTATGTCTAACGGTTGTGACATATTGTGCAAATTAAGGGATGTTAAATTTTTTGTCTTTAGGGTAAGTCCCAGCACTGGTGTGTTGGGACCAGTTTCTATCACTGCCCTGCGGTAAGGATCAGTTCCCATGTACATTACTTGCACAAATAAAGGAGCTGATAGGTTCCACGTGCCACTCGAGTTGTTGCTCTCTGCCAAATAGAAGAGAGTTTCTGTTGATGGGAGGATGAACTGGGCAGTTTCAGAAACATTCGTTTGAAACGTCTTCCCGCCTATGTCTGCTGCTGGTATCTGATGCACAGAACAGCTGATCTGCTCGGATACTATATCAATTGATTTTGTGTTCAAGTCTATATGAGAGCTAACAGCATCCGCTAGAATTTCCACCGTGGAAAACAAAGTCTTTGTTAAATTGGCAACTTTTTCAGGTTCTACTGACGTAATTAAAGTTTCTTCTGTCATGTCCGGAGATCTCTGTGAACTAACCAAAATGTTAGACATGCCAGACATAACCAGTTTTACATCGTAAACTACTTGATTCACACCTGTACCATTACTTTTTTGTTTAACAGCCATTGCTATTTCTTTGTATAACATCCCTGCAGCAATATATCCATCAATAGGCAATTCATCTGACACGCCAGTCAAATTGGTAACAATCTCTGTAGATTGTTCAACAGATATTTCCAAAAAATTTATTTCTTGGGATCTGGTCAACATGATGGTGCGAAGCAGCGACAATGCAGTTTTGTTTGCAAGGTTTAAGTTCTGAGAGCTCCTGACTTTTATTTCTTTGGTAATATTTGCAATTAAGGTCAAGGCGTCCTGACTGCTCGAGTTTGCAAGCAATACATCCAATTGACTGATCTGCTCATTGGTGAGATTATCCGTGTAAACCAGTTCATGAATAAAATCTAATATTTGAAATGCAGGTGGACCTGGTGTTGGCGCCACGGTGACATTCGTTGCTACGGTGGTAGCATGGCCTTCTGTGTCTGATACTCTTACATATATTGTTGCTTCGTAATTACGGCTTTGTTCCCCTACAGGAAGCATGATATGTTCGAACACATTGTGGCTTCCATAACCCAGCATCAAAGCATCAGATGGCACTCCAGCTGTGGAATAGTTCCTGGCATAGTAATAGATATAAAGCAGCACATTGTCTTCATCATCTTGGAATGGTTCACAATGAATATCAAAATAAGTGGACATTTCATGACCCAGGCGAGGAGATACAGAACAATTTCCTGGGTGGGGAGGATTTCCAACACATGTTCGCCCATCAATTAATTTGTAACCAGGGAGACATGAACAGTTGTAACTTCCATTCGTGTTCCCACAGATATGAGAGCACAAATGAGTATTCAGAGTGCACTCATCAATGTCTACACATGTTGTGTTTAACTCGTTGAATGCATACCCATTAAAACATGTGCATTCGTAATTGCCCACGGTATTATTACACATTAAGCTACCACATATAGTGGCGTTTTCTTGACATTCGTTAACATCTACGCACGTATTCCAAAAGTATCCATCTCGAGTGTAACCACTGCCGCATGCACAATAATATGCACCGTCCGTGTTCACGCACGTGCTGTTTACTCCAGATGTGCATGGATTCTCAGCACATTCGTCAATATCTACGCAAATATGTTGAAGTATTGAGATTCCGACCCCGTTGTAGGTTGTCGGTCCCTGAATCTTGTTATACCCTGGGGGGCAATCCATTGATTGCACACGGATTTCACAAACAGCCATACTAGCTGGTCCACCGTTAGCTATCAAAGTGACGCTTTCTCCTTTAAGAGGAATCGCGCAAGGTGACCAATGTAAGATCCCATGCCCCCACGAATCACTGATTAAATTAGAACATTGACTGTCATTAACTCGGATTGTGAAGTTAGTGCTGTCATATGAAGAATTGATATAGGAAGGGCCCAGAACAGAAACTCCTACTACTGACCGAGAGTCTGCCATCTGGACAGTGATAGATGGACTGTAGTTTGCTGCTATTCGAACACAGGTGTTGTCCAGAAAGTCGCTGGCGAAGTTACCATCTACCACCCCATTGGCTGATCCTGAATCTACACTTGGGTTTACATGGACAGCCCCATAAGTACTTAAATCACCGACTTGGCAACCATATACCTCAACTTTAAGACAAATATAATTCCCGCCCATTGCATATGGGATTATCCTCAAGCATTTGGCAAAAAAAGGATAAAGAATTGTCCCACGCCAATTTAGTACATTTACATCATTGTTAGAAGTATAAAATGTCCGACCTGGTAACACCTCATAAAGAAATTCGTTTACACAGTCAACACTGTACATGAGAAAGAATTGTCGGATCCGGTCGGTGGTACCATTTTCACGTCCTTGTGTAGCTATGCCTGTAATTCTGTATACGTAGGGTAGGGTGATACGGAACCACTCATTATGTTGTGTCGCCGCACACCAAGCATTACATTGAGATCCAGGAACATTGAATCGCCCGTTTTGAGGCAAGCAAATTCCATCCAACGCAGAAGTTGCTGAAAGAAGAGCATCTCCAATTTCCTGCGATTCCATACCAAGCGGTCGGTCACAGTAATAATCTACCTGCTGTCTTTTTCTGCATACGTAAGGGAGATATGTGTCGCATGAAAGAGCGATAGGCATCTTCTTTTCTTTTTCGTATGCTAAACAAACATTTGAACCACAGTTGGCAGGTTCTTGGAATCTGCCAAACCAAGTTACAGCTAATTCGGAACTTATCCATCGGAATTCGAAGTTACTAATAACTCTTTTTATAGCACCCAGCCATATGTAACTTTCTTCCCCCATGTATCGATTTTCCAGCATGTTTTCCATGAAATCAAGGTCTTGCTCTGTGTGAAGACTAGTAAGATTATATCCATCTTCTGAACAGCTTTGGAGAGCGTGGGTAAAATTCTTTGCACTGTTCACGAACTTGTAACAATGAAAGTTATAGGATAATGATCCATCACATCCGCAACCATCTTGATTGTATGGGCATGGTCCCTTAGAAAGTGAAAAGTCGTCAATTGCTACAAAAGATCCCACATTTCCCGAGTTCTCGTTGTTACCAACGATGTTGACTTCTAATCTTATTTTGTAAGGGCTCTCAGACAGCGGATAAGATATCTTTGCTAATTTCCAATGAGAAGGATTTTCCTCTCCCTTGGCAGTCCAGAGAACCGTATCAGTATCCTTAAAATGTGCTATCACTCTAGTTTTGTTTCCTTTGGCCCAATACCAGAAACTCAGACAAAAGCAATGAGCGTTACAGTGTGTCTGGTACACACTTTCTTGCCAATGTCCACCGCATTCCTCTGAACTGTTCCCTGGACATGGATCATTGCATCCATAAGAACCCGTGTAGGCTCCGAAATTGTTTCCGCAATAACAGTGGTACAGACGTTGCAACCGTGCGTATCTAAATCCAGAGTCGTGGCATTCTTTTATGCATTTTGACACAGTATTCAGACTGTCTGTGGTGTGTTTTCCAGTCGGGTCCAAAGCAGTAATGGCAAAGCAACCAAGATAAAGAGAGTGTCTGTCGCATATGGAAGTGAACGTATTCAGATAGGGCGTATCCACCCACGTAGAGGACCCAGTGGAATTTGCAAACAGAAAATAATTGACTGAAGAGTTGATACCATGGCTTGTGTGATCATATGGAACAGGCTCGCTCATGTCCAAGTCGTCTCCTCGGACAAAAGACCAGACACTGTCCTTTGTAATCCCACATTCTGCTTTAGAAGTGAAGTCACATGACCACAGACTCAAAGCTTTGCCGTTTTGCATTATTACAGCCATCAAAATAAATACCATAAACATTGTAAAACATCATAAAAACTTGCGCGACTCAAAATGCAAAAACTGTCAGTCGTCATGTAAAAGACGCTGACAGATAACGAATAACGTTCCGATCGAAGCAAATTGATAGCGTGTCGTAACGTGACAACCACGCGTAAATTTTAACTTTAATACGTCATGAGAATGTGTCGCTCAGTTTTCCTTGAATGACAACAGAAAGGACTATATAATGCAAAAATTACCTGAATTATGTCTGTGCTTGTTTTCGTGCACAAATGTTCTAAACGTGTGTCGTTATAGCCTAAGTTGTTGATGTGACCCAATAAGTGAGAGTACACTGAAGTATTCTTGGGAAAACAAACACACACGCATACACATATGTACTTACAGTGTCTTTTTCTATTTCAATTATAAGCCAAAAAAATATAATAATAAAACATCAACACCTGATTTTCGTAGTTTCTATTGATGACTTCAGGGTGATTGAAATTGAGAAAATCTACAAGCATGGAGCTTATCATCGAACGATAGGAAAACTGTGGAAGAAGACATTGAATACCTATAAGTCAAATGGACTAAATATCTGTGTGAATGATGGCTTAGACCTACAGTATACGGGACGTAAAATCTAAACGTGCATTAAGTGTGCGTTGCGTGATCATTGACGTCAAATAATGTTAGGGGGGGGTCTTCCATTTAACGTAATTTTTGTCCAGAAAATCATTTTCGCTGAAGGCCGTAAGGTCAAAAGCTACGAAAATCAGGTGTTGAGAGTATTATATATATATTCAGTGAAACTGATTCATATTATCATATTTTATTATTTTTCACGGCCAAATAAGGAGCGCTATTCATGTACAAGCTATTTTGTTTGTTTATTTTTTTTCTTTTTTTATGTTTGAAATGAATAATATTTGAGATAGTTATATGAGGTATATGTTTTACCATATAGGCCTCATTATCTTCAATTATACTTAAGCCTGCTTGTCTTTTCTATGCACATGGCAATTAAGGCCCACTGGAGATCTAATGAATTACGTCTCCGTTTAGCTCCAAAATATTAATTGTACTGTCTAAAATTGTTTACTTGTTCCGGTCAGTAAGGCTTGTCTATCTAAAAACAATACTTGTTCCGGACAATAGGACTTTTGTTGAGGGAAAGCCTTGGGTCATATCTATGAAAGTGATTTTTAAGTAGGTAAATAAGTAAGATTCTTGACCTTGAATGAGTCAATAATACCCATTTAAAACAAAAAGATCCAACGATTATTTCAGTAATAAATATTGTCCATTTAAATTTGATATTACCTGAAACGAACACCTTTAACAATAGAAATACAGAAACGTGTTTTCACAACGAATTCATCAATGAAAATGACAAAGTACCAGATTTAGTGAAAAGAATTCAAGTAATGGACAAAAACGTTATTAATATTAGCCAACATATTACTGTACTAAACTGGACAAAAGTATTTTGAAATCGTTTCTTACGCACTGAGGTACATGATAAATTTGAAAATTTAAGCAAGTTGTGAAAATGCAGCCAAAATCCTGTATGACCAGCACAATGCAAGTAAAATAGACCTAGATTATGAGAAAATATTTAAGAAAATGCAGTATCAGTGAACATCTTTTATATGGGGAAAGTTTTTTTAAGAAGGCAATTTAAAACCAAATTTGTGTTTACTGACCCAATTCACTGAAAAAAGAAGACAAACATATATCTTTTCTCTCTATCTCCCATGAAATTCCACTTGTGGGCAATATATACATGTTTCAGTGCTTATCGTTGTCTAGTGTTCGGGATTATCTGACAACCTTTGTGTCTGATTTTACCCTAAAACTCGGACGCCTGACATTGATTTGTTTTCAGTCTGAATTCATAAACTACAAGGGACCCATTTCAAAATATTAACTCAGAAAATTACATCAATATTTGTTGTGTGTCATTGTGCAATAATAGAAAAAAAATAAACTGGTTACCCAGTGAAAGCCTCAAGTATCCGAGTTTATCCATAGATACCAACTTATTTTTACCTGACCGCAGACTCCTGGACGGCGCAAGAGACTGAGGGCGCCAGTCAGAGTCTGACACAAGTGTACCATTTGAATCACGCGCTGATTTCAACTCTCTACGTCAAACCAATCAGTGAGCTAGATATGCCGACCAGTGAACCAATCAAACACATTCTTGTAAAGCCATTTCGGTTTTCTTTTATACATATTCGGCGACAGATGGCGTGCTTAATAAATAAATTGGTCAATAAACTAGTTCTAGCTTAAGACACTAGATGGCAGAGTAACGTTCGAACCTGAACGAAGATTTGTGTGTGCTATTGTGATTGCAGCGGTAAATTCGAAGGCTGGCACACTTGGGTCAGACTCCGACTGGCGCCCTCAGTCTCTTGCGCCGTCCAGGAGTCTGCGCTCAGGTAAACTTATTTAGACATATCATTAAATATATTTGAACTATGATCATGATGATTACATCTATCTGTACATATGTTCTAATGTGATTATATGTTTACATATGATGCACATAGAATTAATGACAGCTCTGTACAACTTTGCATGCCATGGCGAGTGCCAGAACGCATGGCCTTCTGCCTCTGCCAGCATCCTGCACTGCACTGACCTCGCCATATTGCTGATTCTACTCGCCCTGGGACAATACCACCCGCAAAATAGCTTTAGTTTAGCCACATATTAATAACATCGATCATTTTTCGATAGAAAAAAAATAATGCAGTGAATACACAATACATGAATGCCCATGATGCTAGGGAACGAAAGGTGGGATATTGCAGCTTCAGAATCTGGGAGCATTCATTTTGTTCGTGAAGAAAGCGAGTCCGCTGCATTTGATTCGATGCGCAAATCGATTTATTCATTATGACAAAATCGACTTGATAGGTTTAAATCTTTGTTATAATATAGCAGACGGTGTGAAAACAAGGCTACTGTGGTTAAATGCTTTGTTTGCCGTGATACAACATCCGATATCTCCGTTAATAAAAGTTGGTCCAACATGGGGCCAATGCTGGGCCATCCATGCCAAAGTTGTGCCAATATTGGGGCAACCTTAACTGCCAACTGGGATCTCTCGATGACCCTTCTTTTTGTTCCACTTACCCCCACTGAATTACAACTCCACTCCTGGATTTTTATTTCAACATCATTAATAAAGTACGTAGAAATGTATGGTGGTTTAGTTCATTTAATAAAGCAATGACAGCACATGTTCACAAAATATCTTTCACGAAATTGCAATGTTTTAATTATTTTTGGTTCCGCATTCCTATGGTAGTTACCATGGCCGATAATAGCTGGCGCGGTAATTCAAGTACATGTTTACTCCCTATCCTCACTTGCCGCCAATGCTACGACAACCAAATCCAGCAAAGTTACAAACCTTATCATGCCATTACTCCACAATTATTATCCCAATGATCCTCACACATGTAATGATAAGTCGATGCAAGTGCAATCATAGACCCACTCAATGAATTATCCTCCAGATGACTATAAGTTCACTGAACCAGTGTTCGTGAGTAGTACTAGTAGAGCCTAGGCTATATGCCTAGAATTTAAAGTACCCCTATCCTAGTATCCATGCCATGGCATCCAATTTTCTCCGGCACCACTCCCAAAATGAACTCTGCTAAGAACTTGCACTTAAAAAAAGCTTTGTCCAGTAAAAATAATCTAAACAGAACCAGTCTACTTCGAAAAAATGACCCAGCACACGGCAAATTTGCCTGCTTCCCGTGCTATGAAGTATAATCCTATATTGATTTGTTACATGAACTTATTCAGCCAATCACATTTCATCGACCTCGTTCGCCTAAGGGGGCCTTATGAGGTTTTTCACGTTCCAAAAACTATATCTGCAGGATATAGCCAAATGCAGGCCTAAGACATGATTATGTTATACTTCAGTCTCTGTTTTTTATGATCAATATTTTGAGCCTAACTTATTCTATAGCGGTACAATCTTTACACCCCCCCCCCCCCCCCAAAAAAAAAATTGGGTCCCGCTAATCTCAAAACAAAGTAAATTCTGCAGTGGAGCGAGTATGCAACCAAACGCGAACGGCACAAACAAAAGCGATAATTGACCAGTGAAAAATAGGCCAGTTAATGATCCCCCTTTTTGTGTGTGTGTGGGGGGGGGGGGGAGGGGGGGTAGAAGGAGGGGAGCGAGGCAATTCAACTTGAGACCATATTATAAATAATAGGAATTAAGTATGGTGTGGAATTCACTGTCATCAATATATCACTCAAGCAGACTCCGCCAGAGGCCTATACATCCATGCATGGAATCCAATTCCTCCGGCTCCACACCCAAAATGAACTCTGCTATGAACTTGCACTTGAAAAAAACACAACACGAACTACTTCGAAAATAGCCCAGCACATAGCGAATTTTCCTGCTTCCCATTGTTGTTCACCTTCAAGCGTGCTATATTGATATATTCAGAGACGCCTACCTGGGTTTCAGAGAAATAGTATTCTTTTCTGTCGTTTTCAGTATTTTCACTCTTTTTCATTAACAGCTATCAGTATACCTTGGAGACAAACAAAAACGTTTTAAACATCTTTTTTATTGATAAAATTATTCATTATTAAAATTCGTCTTCTAAGAAGTACTTTTTAACTTTGTGTATTTAAAAGTATTGAAAACAAATTTTAGGGAAACCAGCGAAGACACCACCATGAAGGGAGGCAGCTTTAAACACCATGCACACAAAGTCATATTATTTTAATGTCACTGTCCAGGCAACAGTCTTTCAACATCACACATCATAGTGCTTCAAATGCTTTACATAGCAACTTTTCAGTGTTTTTAATTCCTTCTTTGAGTACTGCCTTTGACCTGCTTCACCAGGTCTAGACTTGGCAACCACAATGGATTCTCCAAAACAGTTAATTCTACAGTGGAGGGTATACGCAGGCAAACGGGAATGGCATAAACAAAAGCGATGATATTGATAATCGGTGAAAATACTAATAGGCCAGTTAGTCCCTTTTTTGCCTTGAATTTGGGGGTTTTTCAACTTGAGACCATGTATGATAATGGGTGAAAATACAAATAAGCCAGTTAATCCCTTTTTTGCGTTGAATTTGGGGGATTTTCAACTTGAGACCATATTATTATACTAATAGGAATTTCGTATGGCGTGGCATTCATTGTCGTCAATATATCAGTCACACTGTGGTGAGACTCCGCCAGATCGCGCACCAATCCGCCCCCGGCAATCGGCTTGCGATCTGACTTCGATCTCGATCTCGCCACCTCCTAAATAGTATATTGGCAACAATGAATGCCACGCCACACTGGGGCCATACTTTTAAATTCCTTATTCGCACGAACAACTGCATTTGATCATATGCACAAATATGTAAACAGATTAGTAAATATTTGAACATATCATATCGATTTAATCATAATCATCAAATACATTAAGTCATGATTAAATGTCCTTAATCATATGTTGAAATGTATTCAGTCAAATGATCAAATACATTTTTCATGATTTAAGAATTTAATCATGACTAAATATTTGAGCATAAGTCTAAATAATGAAAAAAATAAGAAACAGCGTTCCATAATTTAAAATATATGGTGTGGAAATTGTGTTTAAAGCTTAAGACATCTTACTTGATGTTTCTGGTAGAATTCACTCACAAGTTTTGGATATGAAGTGAGCAAAACCTCAAACTTTATCAGAATAAAACTACTAGGCCCATCACGTTATAGTCAACATTTTTGTTATGTGACAGCTGCATATATGAAAAATGAAACTAATTATTATCAATTTTATTTCAATATTATAAACACAAACTTAATTTGCTTCTGCGCTGAAATTCTAAATTGAGTTGCTATACTTACTTCCTCATACCAGATGGGTAATACTTTACAAATCAGTACAATACTTTTTTCTTTTTATTGTGTTAGCCTCAAAAGTAACCATTTTATTAAAGGTTACTTCCACATACAATAAAGTGGGAACACACACTATAGCTCTGGTCCTTAAGAATTTTGTGTATTACTATTGGGTTGCATATTCAACCAAATACATGGAAATTGGAACTGCTAATTGTGCCCTCTCCTAAATTTCAGGTCACAAGTTTTAAGATTTTAGTATTTTTGCAAAGCTCTGAGTGGCAAAAGGGAAAATCACAGAGTAACTCAGAAGCTCTCTTTCTCGGGTCTAATTCATTTACAGTGGATTTTTGCCACATCCCAAATCAGACCCTTTTATGTTCAGTTTGCTTCAATGTTTGAAGTTTCATTGGAAGACAGAGCAAGGTCCAGTGCTACACATGCCAAAGAAGCATCTCAGCATATTCAAGTTGCCAGATACCTTTTCCTTTTTCTGTCTGTCGTGGGTCAGTATTTCGGTTTGTTTGTAAGATACAACAGCAGTGCTCCTGGCATCAAGTTTGAACAGAACTAATCATTTTAAACTTACTACCCAACAGTTTCATAATGACAAAACGAACAAGCAGTAAAAGCTGTACTATCAACCAACTCAAAGGATATCAATCTTATTCCTTTATATGAAGCAACTGTCTCACATCAATCAAAGCCTTGGGGTAGCCCATATGAGAATTAAGGTATGATCTCATTCTGAGGTGACATAAATGTTAACGTTACATGTCAATATGTTGTACATAGTAGCAAATGAGTGTGTGAAACAAAAAATGAGAGGTGAATGAAATCATGGTTTTCCTTCTCAATTTTGAGGGCCGGTTCAATATTTTCAAGAGGGGACATATACTCTTTTCATTACCACAAATTAAAAATGTTGACCTCCCAGTTCAGTTGTCAGTGACAGAGGCAGAGTTGTGCAAAGCCTGGCTAAGACCTACTTTCCAGTCTGATTTCAAGTGAAAATGTATCAGCAAGCATACATTATGCATTATGATCACTTGTTCCAAGGAGGCTACCCTCATTGCTTATTCAAATCATTCTTAGTACCATTGTTTAACATGAACTGCAATATGTACGGTCTGGATACTTGTCAAAATGATGACCAATCTGTGACACTCCCAGGTGGACAAATTGAAGTTTTCTTCTGAACAGAGGACCATATCAGGTTTATGTGTGCCACAGAAACAAAGACACCAAAGTAAGATTTAATTGAAAATTTGATTTATTTGTACATATGTATTGGTATGTACAGAAATTCCAAAGTAATCAAGATTAAAGTCCTACCAACTTTTATGAAGTGATTTCCAATGGCAAACTTGTGATTTTGATTCATTAATGATACATAGTTTTTATGTACAGCCCAAATTTACCATTGTCTCTTTCTTTTTTGGCAAGAGCTCATGAGTGGTGCAACATTTTCAAGCCGTATGCCTTTCAACTGGCTGGTTGCTGTCTGCTTCAGTGCTGTCAACATAAATGTACTAGTTCACGAAACATAATTTGAATGTCTAATTCTACTGGAAAAGCATGCCTGAGCTAGGTCAGCAGGTTTCATTTATGTAAGTTGGGTGCACACTACCCACCCTAAACCAAGAAAAAGCTGTCAAGTCTCCTTTGAAGGGGAAACAGGTTAAATTAGCACTTGCTAGACTCAATATTACCCCCTCCCCCTCCAATTGGAGCTGTGATTGGTTTCCAAAAGCATCATCACATGATCCAGTTAGGACTGATACAAGTGTTATGTGGAAATTATTATTTCCAACGGAATACTTAATTAATCTTACTAATACAACCCCCACTGCACACACAAAAGCATCAGCAACTGCCAGAGTCAGAGTCTTCCCTCAATAGAATCCACCAGACCCACAAAGTGGATTGTGTAACAGCAAAGCCACCTCAAGCAGGATTAAAAAGGCAGTGAGTAATGGACAGTTCTTTACAGTAATTCATGGGATTCACTCAGTCATGTCAAAAGTTCTCTGATATTTGAGGACTCCTGGGTATGATACCATACTTCAGCTATGTTGCCTTATTCATTCCTCCCATCAAGCCTCTTTAGTCATACATCTATCACAAGTCAATTTCAACTGCATGTCACTGAAGGGTGACCATGGTAAATGATCCTCAGAATTTTGTACCTCCTGGAAAGCTCAGCTTTCTTGCAATTTTTCCATAAAATCCAAAAGATGTATACACATGAGTAAAAGTTGGCAATTTTATTGACACTGAAGAACAGATTTCAAAATTTACTGCTGTATTTTGATGTTTTCAAACATTTTCTTTCAAACAAAATTACCCAAAAGTTTCACCAATGTATGCAATATTTTCGCATATTCTGACGTTTTTTTCCAGCATGATTGATTGCTTCTCCTCCAACACATACCTTCCAACTTCTGTCAACTTTTTCAAATTACCTTTTTTTTGTGCCGAGGTGTGGAAGTAAGTGCTTCAATCAATTTTACCGAAACCCTTTCCCCCTATACTGACCAAAACTAGCTGGTGGTCAATCTCATCTGCTTCAGTGTTTTCAACTAATTTCAACAGCAATGAAAAACAATTTGACTGAAAATTGTAAATAAGACCTATCAAGATCATGTGTCAAATAAAGCTGTTGACTCAGTCCTAATTCAGGGGGGAAAAGGTTAAGGTCTAAAAGGCACAATTTTTTTTTTTTTTTTTAAATTCTAATTGGACAATGTATTGTGTACTGAATCTTGGCTTGGGAAGGAAACCTTAGGTGGGGAGAAATAACATTTTGGTTTTCTTTTAATTTTCGGGTTGGGGCAAAATAATGGCCAATGACACGAGATATAATGATAACAATACATTTACCATATGGATTTGCCAAAGTATACATATAAGTGCAATTCAATGTTTATCTATGGACATGAAATGAAGAAACTTTCTTTTTTTCCTGAATAAAACAATTGCTCATCTTTTCATTTCTTTATACCAATTTATAACAGAAGTCAGTATATTAACATGTTGAACCTGGGCTAAAAGAGGACTAATCAAAGTCAATTTTGATATCTGGCCCTTACCCCTGATAAAATATAACAAAAGAGCTACCAGAACCTTTGACATATGTATTGCCCTTACAGTCTTCACAGGCAGTATATCACCCTACTTTCCAGGCAAAACCACAACAGCAAACAATATCACCACTGTTCTGATGACTTCCTATAATGCATATCAGATAAAGACATCATTCTTTTCTCTTTTTTGTGTCCAGACATGAAAACAAAAGGATTTCTCAGTCAAAATAAAATAAAGTACAAGCAAAAAAACAAAAATAAAATAAAATAAAATACATAAAAGCTGCTCCTCCACAACTTATTTCACAATATAAACACATTTTTCTGGCAATATGAAACAAGCATTCAAGCAGTTATTCTTTCTACATTTTTTTCATAATGTGGCACCCACAATATGGGTCAATAGAAAGTGGGTGTTTGGGTCAGAAGCAAAACATTGGCCATCCAGGATATGAGAAAATAGAATGTCTAACAGCTATACCTCATTAGTTCAACATTGGACTCCATGGATACAGAGGTATATGTAACAATACAATAATATACATATTTACAAACAAAATTTTTCATTGTCCTGTTTAAAATTAGCTATAACATCATCATAATCTTGTTGACTACAATACAATATATTCATGAGCCATCATTTTTTTTTTCACTTCTGCATACAATGCAAGAAATAGTAAGATACCCCTGGACATCATTTTTTTAAACTAAAAAGTCAGAAAAAAAGATTCTTTACCCTTAACTTTAAAAAAAAAAAAATTATGTAGTTACCTGTATGGAAGCCGAAATAAAATGTCTACTTTATTTAAATTTCATCTGGACAACTGAACATCTACTCGGTTAAGTAAAAATATATCTGCATCCAGATTGACTCAGGTATTCACTTCAGTGAGAGGTGGTAGTCTGTGTTTTCTTGAATGTCTTGCTGGTTACGGAAGAATGGACATGCGCCTCCAGACTGACTCAGGCATTTACTTCAGTGAGGGGTGGTAGTCCGTGTTTTGTTGAGCGTCTTCTGAGCAGATGAGGACCAGGCTGAAATGGCATTGACCAAAATTGATAAATGACTTGTTCATGCATAGTAAATCCAAAATTACTAACTCCAGATTCAGTTTCCACACCATCAGAAACAAAATTAGTACAACACCCTAAATATTATATATTCATGGTCTTGTAGTCATTTTGCTCTTAAATAGCCAGTTTGTTGCAGCATTATTAATGTAAAATTTGGGAAACTTTGGTGGTTTCATACACTTTACTAGATAGTAATATCTTTAATATTACAGGGGATTTCTATTTTGTATAAACCCATACATTATAACTGATACAGGGTGCAATCAACAGTTGAATGCAAAAAAAACAACAACCTTAAGTAGCTTAGTTTTAGGAGAGATTCCCACCAACCCTCAAACTAGCGGGAAGCTATGCAGGTTACTGCTTACACAATAATACAACACAGAGGGAAAAAAAAAAAAAAACACTCAAAAATGGTATACATTTGTGGCAACAAATGGCAGTGTGGTTCCCTTAACACAGGTATATTGATTTGACGGTACCTGATTTACCTGGGTGCTGGGTGGGTTGGACAGATGGGCCTTTAAGACAAGTAAAAATCTAAAGAAAATTGTTGGGGGGACCCAGGACTGGTCGCTTATGGCAGGTGGTCCTTAAAGACAGGTAGGTGCATAGACAGGTTTGACTTTTATCACTGCTAAATTTTTTCAGTGGCGTATGCAGTATTTGGGTGGCAGACAGTGATAGCCAGCAGTAGACAGTGGCGGTCGGTGGCAGAGGGCGGCAGTTGGTGGCACACAGCGGCAGCTAGCGACAGAGAGCCTTTCGCCACTGTCTGCTGCCCATCACTGTCATCTGCTGGTGGCTGCTGCTCTGTGCTAACAACTGCATTATATAAAATGTAAAATATGAATACCTGTGAAAAGAAAGGAAGGAAACAGCTCATTTATGGAACAGAACACTTCAGTTTAGCTCCATTCACTCATATTGATCAGTTCATTCACTTCTATACGTGTACACATATATGATTTAAGCTAATACAGCTTAAACTCAATAAAGACATACATGTATGTGAAAAAAATTGTTTGCCTCTAAATTCTGTTTAAATGCAAGATTTATTTGAATGCAATTTAACTGACAGGCCTGGGTGAATGAAAATAAAGCTGCATACGCCGCCTAAAAATATACTAGTGTATTAAATATATGCATATATATAAATTCACTTTGTATAAAACATGTACTTCAGTCTTTTGTACTGCATGAGCTTTCAAAAGGCCTTTTTTCCTCCAACTTGTCAATTTCTTTTTCCCCACCATCCAAACATCTATTTTGTGCAATGGAAAACTAAATGGGCTTCCCATGTCCCCCACCCACCCAATCTAAGAGTTACACTGCACCTTTAAGTTTTGATGGGACCCTAAGTTTATAAATATAGATTCACATGTTTATGCTGTGACAGTTCTAGTTTTCCTCATTTTCTATCCGTAAATTACTTTTTACATCAAGAAGAAAAAAAGATTGCCATCAATGACACAGGTGACCACAACAATGGCTGACAGGTGAGGTAGCTTAAAGCAGCTGCAGTGAATGTGTATGAGACATATACATGATGCACCCACCTACACATACTTTGCCCCCCAGTTTTTTGTTTTTTTTTTTTTTGTTTTTTTTTTTTTTACAAATGTACATACAAGTAATGATATTGCAGATTATGTTAAAACTACAGACTCTATATGTCAGCCTGTGACTTCAAAACAAACAAAACAGATTATATTTGTTTGTGTTTTTTCAGTTAAAATCACTTTTTTGAAACAGTGCAACACCTATCCCTATTTTAGACAAAGAAACACTGCGAGTTAATTTCTGTGTATCAACCAACACAGTCCACATTAAAATCCACATATTTTACCCTAAAGGCAACTAGTGCATTGATGTTTTGGGCTAGTTGTGAAAAAATGGTTTAATGATCTTTTATTAGTTTCTTTTGTACATGTATACCATTCGCCTGCTGTCTGGGGACACACATAGTGGCATTTATGAAGGCAATGAACAATATCCAGTGATAAAATTATGTACACTGGTGACTGTATTACTTACAGGAGTTTTTGCTGTCCATATTTCTTTTGATGCTGGTGAAAACTTATTGATATTCTCCTTCTCTTGATCAGGACTTTCAAACCGACGATGCGCAAATTTCCTTTTCAATGCCTGAGCGATCAAAGCTGCTGGATCATTGGCTTCTGCTGGCAGAGGTTTTGACCGAAGAGGAGTGCCACCTGGTGATCTGAAAAAGAAACAATCAATGGCAATAAAAAAGCAGATTTATCAAATGAGTCTCAACTTTACAAGAGAATATTTACCTTCACTTATATTTTGTCACTTCATGTACAAGTATACAAATGTAATTTTTTTTCACTGTCACAATGAAGACACATGACAGTGAAAGCAGTATTATCCTGGGACCATGTTCTGACCAAAATTTTTATCAAGCTTCGTTTTGCATAGCCTGGGGAAGTCCTTCTCTTAGGTTGTTTTCAACAAAAACTGCTATAAACAGTGGAAGTGATCATGCTGTGCAGATGTTGAGCAGGTACAGGGTTCATAAGGCAATCAGACAGTGGGCTGGGAGGGAATACCAAGGTTTCCGTTGTTAACATACGCTGATAACCATCTGATGGTGCTGCAGTCATATAAAAAATCAAAAAAAAGGGAATCCTATGGTACACTGTAAATCTGATCCACTGCCTGCAGGAAAACTGCCATGGATGATATCACAATGAGGGGATAGCCCAGGTAAGCACTATCTTGGAGGCAATAACTTCCTCATCATGCACATACATGTACATCACAACTAGAACCAAGGCCTTCCCTTGCCGCCAACCATCTGCATGCCCTACTAGCTATACATGTACTACAGCAGCACATCCATATTCATGATAACATTCAATTTTAACCACAATTTCGGGACAGAACAACATTACATTTATATTTCAGGTGGCCATGAGGTCTTGAGATATCATGCTCACACACACAAACAAAAACAACAACAACAACAACAAAAATGGTGGACACACAAAACCACGGTCAGAATGACAATCCAAAAAAACATAATGGGTCTGACTGACCCCTTGGGGCAGACCCACTAAAATAAAAAGTCAGTTGAGATTTGCACTTGGTAGAGAACCATTAAGTTTGAAAAAGATCTGTTTAACAGTTTTTGAAAGAAAAAAATGAAAATTAAACCATGAATTTTAGATGAATGTCCATACATCCTTATCACAAAGACCAGGTAAATGAAAAGTCCAACGCATTTAAAGCAGTCAAAAACCCACTTCTTGTGTGGAAATGCTGCAAAATTTAAATTGGAATACATGTACAATTTTGCCTTTACCAAAGTTTAAAATGCCTACATCTATGGCATAAGCCTAAAAATTCAATATTTCTTAATAGGCTCCTGGTTATAAGATTACTTACCTCTTAATTGCCCTAAGCTTCACTGTGCCAATGCCTTTTAATACTTCAGACATGTCAACCTGCTTCTCTGTTTTCTTTTGTGCTTTCTCTATGCTATGCCCTTTCTTTTTCTTGGCCTGCAGTCATGTAGATGAACAAAGAAGAGCAAAATTAACTAGAACAGGCTGATTTTTCAACAGAAAATCAAATGTCTCCCCATGCGCCCTTACTATTGTCACCCTTATTTTCAATAATTGGCATACTGATTCCAATGATCTACAAATATGGTGAAGCTACACTCTTTAATGACATTTCAAAACATTGATTTTTGACGAAATGCCCATGTGACCTTGAAAAATAGGTCAAGGTCGTACATCTGCAGTTACAAGCAAGGTCTTATAAAAGTCTACATAGAAACATAATCACACAAAATGTCAGCCTCTTTAAGTCAAATCTTTCATGAGTGCATCTGCAATGATTTTTAAAAAGTGGCCACGTGACCTTGAAAATAGGTCAAGGTCACCCATCTACAATCCCAACCTAGTTCATATTATGGTATATAATCATCCAAATTTCAACCTCTTAAGTCAAATCCTTGCAGAGTTATTGCGTCCGTGTCAATTTTACATGACATTCCCATGTGACCTTGAAAAATACGTCAAGGTCACCCATCTGCAATCCCAACCTAGTTCATATTATGGCACATAATCATGCAAAATTTCAACCTCTTAAGTCAAATCCTTGTGGAGTTATTGTGTCCGCATCAATTTTATATGACATGCATGCCCACGTGACCTTGAAAAATAAGTCAAGGTGATACATCTGCAGCTACAAGCAAAGTCTTACAAAAATCTTACATAGAAACATAATCACATAAAATATTCAACCTCTTTAAGTCAAATCTTTCTCCAGTGAATCTGCAATGATTTTAAAAAGTGGCCATGTGACCTTGAAAATAGGTCAAGGTCACCCATCTACAATTCCAACCTAGTTCATATTATGGTACATAATCATGCAAAATTTCAACCTCTCAATTTTACATGCCCACGTGACCTTGAAAATAGGTCAAGGTCATACATCTGCAGTTGCAAGCAAAGTCTTACAAAAATCAATGATTTTTAAAAGGGGCCATGTTACCTTGAAAATAGGTCAAGGTCACCCATCTACAATCCCAACCTAGTTCATAATCATGCAAAATTTCAACCTCTTAAGTCAAATCCTTGCGGAGTTATTGCGTCTGCGTCAATTTTACAGGACATGCCCATGTGACCTTGAAAAAAAGGTCAAGGTCACCCATCTGCGATCCCAAGCAAGGTTTTATATAGAATTATCTTCACAAAAAATTTCAACTTCCCAAGTCAATTCTTTCTTGAGTTATCGCGTCCACAACGCACACAACAATGTGTTAAAGAAGAACAAGAACAAGAAGAAGAAGATGAAGCGGAAGAAACAGGTGCAAAAACAATATGTCCCCCCGTTGCACGGGTAGACATAATAACAGCAACTGCAGCATGGACTAGAAAGTACGTGTAAGAACAAAGAAACAAAATTCCTCGTTCTCAGGACAATAAACAAATATCAGGGCACATGCTTGGTTATTATTGCCTAAAAACTGTAAAATTAGAACCAGTGAAACACAATCTTGAACACATTATTAAAAAAGAAACATTGTACTATTACAAAGTTACTTGGCTCATGCCATGATTTTATCACTGCAATCAATCTGACTGCAAGATATTAGAGGTCTTTAGCCAAATGTTGATATATTAGTCAAAACCAAAAGCAGATTTTTTTAAAAAACAAATACTAAATAAAGCTACATAATTAATTAAAATGTTATGAATATTTGTTCCAAAAGTTGAGCAATTCAGACATATCATGAGGTAATATGACTCAAGCTTAAACTTTGTCACCCAGATCACCTCTTCAGCAACAGCTTTTGGGTAAGGGATAGAACTGGCCTTGAGTTACATATGGTGACTGCCAAATCACTGGTCTTGTGAGACAACTCTTGGCCTGATTTATGGGTACAAGTAATCTCCCTACACAGCTGTCACAGCATTGTTAGCACTCTGGAATCTCTGCCCACTTGTAGTTAGATTTACATGTAGAAGTTGGTGTCAAAAGTTTTTTTTTTTATGCCTCCTGTTCCAAGAAGACCTGGGCCTTTATTACATAAGTAAACCAGATTTGAAGCTTTACCTGAAGAATAATTTCATTCACAGACTTCACTGCAGCTGGAAGTGGAGGGGGTGGCGGTGGCGGAGGAGCAACAGGTGGGACAGGAGGGGGTACTGTCACCAGTGATGGAACAATTTGACTTGTACTTGTATCTGAAAATATAAAATTTAATTCAAATTCATTTGTGTTTAAAACTAACTCCCTCCTGCCCCATATGTGAGATGCAAGGCAACTGAAAATGTTCTAAACAGTACAGGTGTGTAAATACAAATAAATTTACAAATTAATAAGCCTATATTTAATGAATCAGATTCAAGCCCAGTCACCATATATAAATACATCTTGCATCTCTGATATCCATGTATAATCATGATAATGCACATAGATACAGTTTTTGGTTTTTTGATTGAAATAATCTAGTTATGCATCTTTTGGCTTAAATATACTGTATATCACTGGTATATATTCTTGTTAATACCAACCTTTGTTAATTCTTAACCTAATAAAACTTCAAAGAAATAATGAATTGAGATATTAATTGGAAAGAAACATTGGTCACTTTGCAGTTGGTACCAAACAGTTCATATTTCACAGACACTTAAAACTTCCACTACCAATCATGACAAAAGTCAGTCTGCTCTGAACTGACATACATGTAACAATACCAGATTAACATCATTTGTAAAGCAACCTTCCATTCAAGTACCGACATGTCTACAGTTGCAAATACCATACAAATGGTTCCAGCCAACAGCTTTCCTTGGAGCAGTTTGGGCACATTGCACCCTTAGTGTGGCCAGGACTGCTGTTGACCTGGTCAAAACTTGGCAACGAAGGAGTTAATTGAAGACTAGGATGTATTCATATCTAAATGCAGTCCTACTCTAACACCTATTGAGCAAAAGAGGGAGCCACCTGCATCAGGGCAGATCGATGTATTTAGTATGGTCAAAAGTACTTTCTCAACAAAATAAACAACTGTAAACACACAATAATCTTAAGAAAATGTATTAACATATATTTGAAACATAAAGCATGCCTAAAATAATTAGAAATGGGCTCTCTTTCGGTTGAAAAGGTGTTATTTATGGATGTTTATGTAGTATATAATACAAATCTGCCCTTATCATGGTGGAAGCATCAGTCTGATGCCCTGGCAACACAGGAAGTGAGCAGGATCGCAGTTAAATATGAATGTCTCATATTATTCATTCTGCTTGTATGTTTACACCAGTCCAGTGAATTTAATTATGTATATATATATATATATATTAGCTAACTATTTATGTAATTAATCAAGTTGCATGGCTTAACCAACTTGATATCTTTTTGCACATTATTACTCCACACCAATCTACAGTACATGCATATGCACACTTGTTCAGTAAAATATCTTACACAACATGAAATAAAATAAAAAAAATCTTCCATGGAACAGTCTATAATTACTGATTACATGTACTTCATGTACTTTCCCAAAGTAACATTATCACATATATGTGAAAAGGGTGTTTTAAGATAATGCATTAAATTTGTGCATGTGCATAAATAGACTCATACTGTGAATACATTTATTTTCACAGGTATTAATTTTCATGGTTTTTGCATTTTGGACCTTTCACTGAAACTTTAAATTCACTTTTTTTTGCTATAATTCCTATCATTGCCATGTTAAAAATATATTTCACTTGGTTCTTATTTTAGCATCAGCAAAATAAGCGAAAATAAGAACGGAGCAAAAATTAAATGAATTCACAGTACTGAAAATCCATATCTACATTTCAGAAAACTTCATATTGTTGCATAAATGTCATGCATACTGTACCTATTGAAGTCTGTTTTTGTATCATTTGTTCCTGGGCTATAACAATAGAAGCAATCTGCTGTCGTAATCTCAGCAACTCGTCCTCTAATTCTGTGATGCGCTTGAGAGCAACTGGGTCAGGAGTCTGAAAACTACTGCTAAAGTTCAAAGGAGTGCTTACAAGAGGCTGAATAAAAGTTTGTTCACCAGGCGTTGACATCAGGGCTAAATCTGATGGGGCTGGAGAAGGGTTTTGTTGGCTGACAGCCTGTGCAGTTTTACATGACTTTGTATGGGTACTTTGACAAGGGCTGCATAAAGGTCCTGGTGATCTTGTCTCACAACATCTTGTTTGTTTCATACTGCTGCGATTCCTTGCATTTGGGGAATGATACAGTAGTCTTTTTCTTGTGCATGTCTCCACTACCTGGACTCTGTGAACAAATATCATTTAATCAATAACCTTCGTTGTACATGCATGTATCTGCTGATTGTGGTAAACGAGACAACAAAGCCTATGAGTAGGTTCACACTGGGATTTTACAGTTTCATGGAAATGGTGAGAAAAGTGTATTTTCTCCTTTTAAACCATTCCTGGTCAGAGTATGAGTATCACAGCTTTAATTGGCACAGGTTTGAGTACATTGCACCTAACCCCTGCCAATAAAACTCAGTTTAATACAAGCTACTGACCTAGGGCAGCATGCCATCATAAATGGTCCTACGAACAAATGTCAGCAAAAATGTTGTCTAGTTATGAGTAACTTCAATAAAAAAATGTTATGGAAGACTACAATTTACACATGGATGCTTTTAGGGCATTTGAGTGAGAAAGGGTTAATGTCCACCCCCTGTACATAGATGTATTTTAGCACAGGACCAAATAAATGTACAGTGATGTCCCTCTTATACATTTCTGGCCATCCAAAGAGCACCCGAAAAATAGCCTTTGAGGGGGTTTCTTCTGAAGGGGAAAATCAAATGAAAATGGTCAGCAGGGTCTCATAAGAGGGGGAATCACTGCATTTTAGGACAATTATAGCTTTCACTTACTTTTTTAGTACATTTAAGTATTGCATCTGACAATTCTGTTTGTCACAAATGCTAACGGACACATAACTATTAACGTAACCAAATTCAGCTGAATATGAAAGGATCTGGCATTGATTCAATACTGACCGAAATCTGACCCAGCTTTCACCTTGGTCCCTATCCAGCCAAGGAATGTCAGCCAGGCTGAGACTGGAATATCCTAATCCAAAGGGCCCAGATATACTGCTGCTGGAATGATCTCCATCGGTGGTGCAGCTATCCTGGTTGTTTACAGAACTGCATACCAGTCTTCTCTATGACAAGATATTTAGGAAAAGGAAAAAAAAAATATCCACATGAACCAAGAACATTGTGTCCTACCATTACTGAAAATTGATTTTAAAAAAAGGACATTAATAATCAACAGTATTTGGAAAAGGTAAAATAAAAAAGGGGAGGTGGTAACAACAATGATGTTGCCATGATCAAAGTTGAATGGAAAAGAGTCTTGCAGCTTAGCACCTGTAATTAACAGTACCTTTTGTCAATACCACCTCATGTGACAGAATGCTCATCTTTTATAGACTGTCTACAGAGTCTATAGCATTTCTCCAATAAATTTACCTGTTTTGTATGACCACCTACAATATATCTACTTATCTAACTGTGGTGTCTTAAATGACATTACCAATGCACAATTAAACTTGTTGCCAAAGACCACCCAAACGGATGACAAAAATGTGCTCTTCTAAGACAGGTGGTCTTTCATGACAGGTATAAAAAAACAAGGAAAGTCTCATGTAAAGCATCTTAAAAACTGGTCTTAACAGGCAGGTGGTCTCTCGTCACAGGCACTAAGTACTGTACTGGGACGTTAAATAACAAAAGTTGACCTGGGGTGAATTGTTCAAATCATTGCAAAATCTGTGTCAAATCGCAAATATTTTTCCAATGGTTGCCCAAAAGTCCATTGCAATGTTACAAATGAAGGTTCCCATCGCAAAATATTTGTGATGATCTCTCAAATAATTTCATCACAAACTACATGTAGTTAAAAGTAAGGTCCTTTTACAGCAATTCCCTTTTATTTCATGACTTCAGACTTTTATCGCTCTAGATACATTCAATGTTGTTCCTGGCTGCGACCCACCATAACAATTCAGCACAATGGCTAAGTTGAAGCGTAAGGGGGTGATCCCACAAACCTGGCCCCTTTAACATCTATCTATTTATTTATCTATTTATCTATCTATCTATCTGTCTGTCTGTCTGTCTATCCATCCATCCAAGGTTGAATCTCTCTGTTAAGACCAGCCGAGGGACTGACAAAATGTGGTCCTAACAAGATATGTTTGTAAAACATAGATGCTCCCTGCCCTCATTACCCTTGCCCTCGCTACCCTATTGATAGTGGTAGATGGGGCACTCGTGACCTTACAAAATTAGTGAAGGTTGATCATACATCAATGTCACATATCTTTAAACTTGAACCTAGCCCTTAAAAAAATGACTAAAACCCTGGACAATATAAAAGTTATAGCTAAAAATTAGTCATCATTAAGAAACCATATTCAGCAAAGTGGCTTTATGACCTAGGAAATTAGGGCAAGGTCACTCATTTTCACTTGACCTTCTTCAGTTATTGTGCAAAAACCACAGGAAGTCTACTGTCTGTGTGTGACCCTCAAAACTGGGTCAAGGTCACCCATCCACAAACTCAAACTAACCCTTATAGGCAACCATAAAGCTTTGCAATATAAAACTGCTACATCTAAAATGCAAGTTATCATGCAGAAACAGTATTCAACCAAATGGCTCTGTGACCTTTGACATTAGGTCAAGGTCAATCATCTCCGAACTTGACCTAGCCCCGAATACACACAATTATCCAGTGCAATATAGTGGTCTTAGTTTAAAAACCTCTTCAGTTATCATGTGGAAACCTAAGTTAAAACAGGTACCACTGTGACCTTGGAAATTAAATCAAGGTCACCAAACTTTAAACTTCTTCTAGCTCTTAGCCAGAACTATATACCTGTAAAGTATCCCAGTCCTAACTTAAAAACTTCTTGAGTTATTGTGCAGAAACCACAGGAATTCTACAATCTCTCTGTGACCCTGAAAACTGGGTCAAGGTCACTCATCTTCAAACTCAACCTAGCCCTTACAGAGAACCATAAAGCTGTGCAATATAAAAGTTCTAGCTCCAAGGTATAAGTTATCATGCAGAAAGCATGAAACCATATTCAGTAAAGTGGCTCTGTGACCTTTAAAATGAGGTCAAGGTCATTCTCAAACTTCGCTTAGCCCAAATATGGACTATAATCCTGTGCAATATTAAAGTCCTAGCTTAAAAACCTCATCAGTTATTGTGCGGAAACCAAAGTTAACTAAGGTGCCACTGTGACCTTGGATATTAGGTCAAGGTCACCTATCTTCAAACTTTGCCTAGCTTTTGACTAGAATGATACACTCGTGGGGTTTCAAAGTCCTAGCTCAAAAACTTCTCAAGTGATTGTGCGGAAACCACAGTCTACCGACCGACTGACCGACCACCATGTGCAACGCTATATGCCCCACCTTCTTTGAAGGGGGGCATAATAAAAGAATGGTGCCAACAGAAGCTAAAATATACAGAAAACACAACAATTGGACTGCAAAAGAGTGGTTTTATTACAGAGAGGTCTTAATAGGGAGATCAATTTATCTATCTATCTTTTCTTTGAAAACTTATTACCAGGAGATATTACTCTTGATAATGAATTTAAATTATCCCCTTTTTAAGTTACATGTATTTCCAAACAGTATATGGTATTGCCTAACTATTTACAGCTACATGTATGGGTCCCCCGACACAAAACTTAAATGTCCTTCTTTGTCAATACTTATACTTTCAATTAGTCAGATCAACTAAGTAACATCAAGTAGGTTACTCCTATGTATCCATGTCTTTCAAAGTACACTCAAGATTGTTTTTCCTTTAAGGCAAAAGTATCCAAAGTGTGCAACATTACACCACTTTTCCATAGTTGGCCTCTCACTGCCCAGTAATTTTGGTGGCACTGCACTACAGTACAGTATTTGGGAAGTTGAATGTCTCTTCTTCTAAATTACTTGTAGGTTTAGAGAACAAAACATGTGCTCAGTGTTCTTGTGGCTGTGTACCAATTTAAAACATACATGTATTGCCAATGGAATGTTCAAAGTAGGCCTAATGGGAAACTGGCAATGTACATTTATTTAAACACAATAAAAGCTTCATTGTTACAAAAAAATTTAGTTTCACTCAAGTTGAACAAACTTAACCGACTTTGCAAGATTTAAAACATATTTCATAGTCTGCTACCAGTAATTTATCTGGTGGTTTATTGAAATGGAGTTTGTAATGATAATAATAAATATAACATAACGAGTTTGTTTTGAAAATCCTAAATTTAACACAACTAGTTACAATATAGGATTTGGCTATTTGGACACAAGTCAAAAAGCATGACTTTGTTTTCCAAAAATGATATTTTTACGTAGAATATCATTGCAAATTGTGGTCGCACGTTTCGGGACATGCAAATTGGCGAAGTCCAAAAAGTATGCAATAATTTTAAGCAAACATGTTTTGGAGTTTGCAATCAACTTACTCATATGCTATGGTCACAAATTGTTGCAACGACTTTGAAACATCCACCTCTTATCTTAAGTGTCTTTAATACTTCATTTGTAATGCTATAATCATGACTAATGCAACAAGTACAGTTTGTTGGTAGAATATAACATTGATTTGTGATATCAAACAATAATTGATTGAACAGGTAATCAAAGTTAATACCTGAAACCTAATTTTTGGAGGAGGTGGTAAAGGCAGGAAGGATCCTATAACTCGCACAATGCTCCACTTTTTCCTTCTACCTTGGATCCGGACATCCCACACTGGCACTGGCTGTTGAAAAAAAAAAAGAGAACTATTTAATCCTGGTGATCTTGAACGTTCTTTTAATTTATGCGACTCAATTGTTTCATGAATGCAATTTAAAGTAAATTACCTGAATTCGGGTAAAATCTTGAAAAGTGGCATCGCTGATCATAAAACAGGGTTCTGCCCAGAGCTTTACAAAATGTTTGCATGCAAAAGGGCTGTAATTCTTAATTTTTGCTCAAATCAGGTTAAATCTGGAAATCCCACTACACAATCAAGATTTTTCAGGGAAAACCCTAATAAAACATTATCCATGTTAAGCACAAAGTACCAGTTTTTCGAACATCTGTTGAAAGACACAACATCCTGAACATGATGAAACAAAGTACATAATGTTTTATTGATCCTAATGGTCTTGAACGTTCTTTTAATTTTATGTGAATGAATTGTTTCAGGAATGCAAGTTAACACAGAGTTTGATTTATGTGGCAACTTGTAATAAATAAGTACTTAACAATACAGTGGTCCCCCTCCTTTAAGCCCCCCCCCCCAAGAGAGGCCACCCCTCTCTACAAAGACCACTTCTCTGCGCAGCAAGTATGGCATTTTCATTGTATTTTACCCCTCAAGAGAGGCCACCCCTCTTATAAGACCACTTTTCTGGTGCATTTGGGGTGGCCTACGAGGGGGACCACTGTAACATTGCCACATTGCAACTGTTATTTTTAATTATTACATCAAAATATTTGCATATTTCATTATGTTGGCACTAACAGTAGCCAAATAGCCATATGCTACTAAAAGTTCAAAATGGATATTAACAGTAGAAAATAAGTAATAATGAAAAATAATCCTCATTATTGTGCAGAAATTTTACAGATTTCAAGTCTGTGTAGATCTTTTCTAAGCAAATCGAAATTTTGGCTTTTAATTTTAAAATCATTCTGCCAACCTAGAGTGTAACAGAAAGCCTAACAGTACATATAAGCAAGTCAACATGCCTCAGCCCTACACTCCATTTCTTCAGATATGCCAGCAAAAGTACAAAGGGAATGACCCTGTAATCTGGTCACAGTCAGTGTACATGTACATGTGTACTCTTATGACAGCTGATCTGGTTCATGAGATATTGCATGTAAAAAACTGAGAGATAATATACTATTTACGGTGGGTCCTTGTCCTTCAAACATGATGCAGACACTTATGACATGGGTGATCAACTGTAAAAGTCACATGATTCTCGTGTAACAAAAATTTGGTTCTGAAGATGCATTAATGTACATGTACATGCGTGTTGACTTTTACAGGGTGATCAGTTTATAACCCTACCTCCTCTCATTAGATTCAAATACTTGTACCACATGCAAAAAAATTCCCAATGATTGACCATTGTGATATTGAAATTTGGTCAACATGTTATTGACTTTCACGCTGAACATACTTTTGAAGGGTGTTTTCTATAAAATTCTCAATTTCTTGTTTATCCACTTGTTTTGCTTTATTGCCCATAACAAATTCAACACACAGATGTCAAATTGAAAGTGTTGCCTGCATGCTGCCTTGAGTAACAAAGATGAATTATGGTTAATTGAAGGGTGTATACATGTACTTTAGAAGAAAATACATACCTGAACTAAACAACAAACTATTGTGTTTGTCAGCATCCTGGTCAGCTAAATCATGCCCATCAGTCAAGACAATAACCACTGAAAGGTCCTGTAAAACAAAACCAATACATGCTGAATCAAAAAAAAAAAAAAAAAAAGACTTGTGCCTATTGATAGTGTCAATAACTGGACATATTTTCCATATTGTTTTATTATGTGATACACTGACATGGAACAGTGTCTGTTATATTCAGTTCACCAAAGGAGGCTTTTTGGTACACTCTTTGTATGCATGTCAACATAAACAAATCATAAATAGCACCAAACCCCTGTGTGGCCCATATTTCCTGTATAGCAATATATTGGCCTAAAAGAAACAAAAAATTAATTAATAAAGTATAATAAAGGAACAATACACAAAGAATACAAAACCATACAAAAATACGAGCAGAAAATTTGGTCATTATTATGCTCCAACTTAGTTAAGAAACCCATTTGAATGTTCTTTCTGTAACATTTTGTCCCAATATAAAAGTTACAACCTGTCCTGTATACATGTTTGGGTTTTGATGTTTCAATCTCATGTGTAAGTTTATTCCCCATTTCCACAGTATCATGAATGTGTATAACTGCATGGCTTCCTACCTTCCTCGAAAATGACAGCGTTGACTGTGCCCTGTGTTTTGTTTGTTTGTTGATTGAGTAGTTTTATTTAGCTGTACAAGCAGGTGATAAACAAGATCAGCCCAAACAAGATCACTAGAATCACTGACAGCATGCATCTGCACCTAGGAGATAAGATTTGACTACTGTATATATGATACTTTCACATTTCCCCAATATTTTGGTCATGTTATTTCAACAAAAATTGTGTAGCAATGTCACCCAGTCTGACACCGAAATTTATCTTTTTACTTGACATGCGACTGGTGCCAAAGGTTGCAGGTTCGAGTCCCGCTCGCTCCGAACATAAAATATATATTTTCGCCATTTCCTTAATGCTGGTGGATTTAAGTCCCCGATTCTGGTAATAAATGCCGACTCAGTAAATATACTGCATTACCGTGTTGATATGGCACTTGCACATAACTACCTCCATTGAACCATTCTTTTTAGGAATGGGGATTTGGTCCAGTGGAGATGTGCCTTTCCCATTTCGACTGGTGCCAAAGGTTGCAGGTTCGAGTCCCGCTCGTTCCGAACATAAAATATAATGGTTTCCTTTCATCTCATTAGGGGTCTGATTACAGTGGCAGTGGTCAAGTTGTTACACACTTCCTGAACTGATAAGCAATTATGTACTCTGGCCCATGGGAATGGCCATGCCTAATGATTGGTATTAATTAGTAACTTGGTGATGAGAATACTACTTACATGTACATGTATTTTCCATGACTGTTACCTTCTATCAAACTTTAAACAAATGTCAAGTCAAAAGACCCCCCCCCCCCCCCCCCGTGACTTTTTGTGAATTACCTGATACATGTGATTGTAACGGTCATTTAACCATGGGCATATTGGAAAAGGATCTTCCTTCATAATCTCAGAGAATCTTTTCCAAGAGAACCAGTGACAATGTTCTCTACAACTGAAAAAGGAGAGTAGTCTGCATTTTGACCAAATTAAGTCTGATTTCTTTCTTAAGCTTTACAAAGTACACACTTTGGTGTATTGCATCATGAAGGAAGGTACTACATGTAGACCTACTCCTAGCCCCAAGGGACCTCCCCTCGCTCTGTTAAGCTTGCGGGTGTAACAGAGCGAGGGGAGGTCCCTTGGGGCTAACCTACTCCATGCTCACATATGCTATAGTTTGATATAACCAAGGAGGCCAGAAGAGATTCTAGCGTAGGCTAGCTCCTTGATATAACCATGGAGGTAAAGGGTATATAGCATCTTTAACTATATCCATTGGAGCCTCTATCATCTTTACTCATATAGCCTAGGCTATAGGCCTACATGTATGTGTTGTTTAACCCTCTCAGACATAACATTGAAGTATAAATTATAATCAGAAAAATCTGATTATACTTCCATGATATAACTTTCAGTGTCCCCCCCCCCCCCCCCCCGTTGACTTTTTGTGAACTAACTGATTCATAGTAACGGTCATTTAACCATGAATGATGGACATATTGGAAGAGGATCTTCTTCCATATCTCAAGATTCATTTCCAAGACGGCAAGAGGTCCATGCTCTTGCTGTCATGTTCTACAAAGTCAAATGCCCTTCTACTAATACTATAGTCCTGCCTGCCAGACTTTCTTTAGATAGCCTATTCACTCCATTTTGAACGTATATATGTCTTATTGATTTAGGATTTTCTATCTTATTGAAAAGCTGCTATCAGCAACAACCTCCCACCTGCTCATGATGTCGTGCCAGATCAGTCCCTCTTTCACGCACACATGTAGACAATGACTGGTTTCCTGTTCGATATCGATCACTGAGAACCAGACAGTTTAGAGCACCTATGGACGCTGTCTATCATGAGACAGTTAGCATAAGCCTCCTGAACGACACAAGCATACATGTACTAATGTTTTTACGATGTATCACTTCGTTGTTTTTGACCTGCCATACTTACCTGAATTGATCAGTTTAAATTTCCCTGGGATGTGTGAGGATTCACTTCCGGTTCTGCTTGTCCAATCAGAAGGTACAACGGAAGTTGTTCTGTCCAATCAAAATTGAGTGTTATTTAATATCCGGGAAATTTAAAACCTTGATCTGAGTTTGAACACGAGTTGTTGACGTGTGATAAATACACAAATTTACTGGGCAGTAACGTGCAGAAATTCCAAGGTACGTTTAAAACACCAGAATTACTAATCGGCTGATTGAATAGAATTTTAGTGTATTGTAATCGAAACTGACAGAAAGCTCGGTCAATGATGTCACAATGTCAGTGAGAGCATATCACTGACAACTCAACACGATCGAGTCACAACAACAGCATCATCTTTTGACTTAATTAAATATGGTTTTCTTCTTGTTGTTGAACATTCAAGCGCTTCATCACACTTGTGCTATTTGGGGTTATTGTTAGGTCCGGCCAATTATGGCAAATGACCACTCTCGTAATTAACTAGTTAACTGTGTAACTGATCACAGAAATTCTATCAGATGGCTAGATGCAGATGGACACCTTGAACTTGCAGTTGACATTCTTTAAATTTGCATGAAAATGATGCACATTGTCAGACAGACTGAGCAGATACAATCAGCATGCAGTTCCTTATGATGATTAGTGTATACATCTAAGTGAAAGACTTAATTGTGTCCAGGTGGAAAGAAAGATAAGAATAGCCTCTAGGTAGATCAGCTAAATTTTCAAATTGCCAATATCTTTTTAAAGTTGGTCTCATTCCAAAGATCTTGGTGAGACAAACCAAAATCTGTCGGAATTTTGAAAATACCTCCATTTGGACCAAAGTTATAACAGACCATAATAATTAGGTAATTTTTGTCTTCATTTCCCATTAAAAAGAACCGTGACCTTGCCCCATTGTTTTTGTCACTTGCTGGGGGTCTTTCTTGTGCTAGTGTTTTTTATTAATTTTGAAGTTAAAATGTTTAAATAAAAATGGCATAATTCTCATTTGATAAATACAGATCATAATGATGAATATATCCATTACTTATCAGATCAGCATAATCTGGATTAACTTAATCCAAGATAATCATTTATAAATTAGGGCCAAACAGAACCCATAAAGAGCAATTCAAACATGATTGAACTTTAAGGATTAATGTCAAAATTCCCCCCAATAATATTACAGACATAGCTAGTGAGAGTAGCATATTTCTGTGTTTGTGCCAATCTCAATTTTCATATTTCATTTTGAAAAAGTATAATCCGGATTAAGAATAAAAGTTACTTTAAAGTACAATCATCATAACAAGTAGGCCTACCAAAAAAAAAATTATTACTCTGCCATAAATTTTGCATGTGTATTTTGCTGAAAATACAGTCCAACACACATCATTCGTGTGGGCTAAAGTCCTGCTGGAATAAAAATACTGTGTCTGTCTGCTTTTGTGCCGCTGCCCTGTTTGAGACAGGTGGCCTATCGAGCTAATATTGCATGCAATATATATATATATATATATATATATGTACTGTAAATTGTTTTATTTTTGCGTGTATAAATTTTCACAGTTTTTGTATTTTTCACGTTTCACTGTAGTTTTAATTTCACTGTTTTGAACATAATTCCCATTCAAACAATGTTAAAATACTATTTCACTGTGGTTTTATTTTCACAGTTTTGTGCCATTAGCGAAATAAGTGAAAATAAGAATACAGCGAAATTAAAGCAATTTACAGTATATAAACATTCACCATTACATTCAATACCAACTCCCATGCATGTGTTGGTATTTCATTTACATTAAGCATAATTATTTTCTCTGGACCACTATTTTGAATGATGGCTTTCAACTTTCATCTTTTCTCCTTCAATATAACTATTATAAGGGGCGTAGCTAACACTTTCAAAAGGAGCTGAAACAGATCTCAAAAACAACAGGCAAAGTGAGTGGGGAACTTAAACGTTTTTGCACATGGCACAAATAACAGCAGCGGTGTGGCTATTTTGATGCCTACAAATTTAGATTATGTTGTCCAGAATGAAATTACAGATACAGAAGGAAGATATTTACTGCTGGATATTTTAATAGATGGGGTCAGATTTATTGTGGTTAATGTTCATGCACCTACAAAAATCATGAGAAAGAACAAACAGAATTTTTACAACTTTTATATGAGTTAACATTATCCTACTCAGGAGAAAGTATATTAATGGGGGGGGGGGGGACTGCAATACAATAATGGACCCCAGCAAGGTAGAACCTTTACTCTTACCACTAAATACTGACAATGGAATAATGATTTGCTAATTGAAGAATTAGACCTAATAGAAATTTGACATTTTTTTTGGCTGACTGACAAGTCAGCTGAGCTTATATGATGGTCCATCGTCGTCCATCTGTCCACAATTCACATTTTGAACATCTCCAAAACCATCAGCCAGATTCACTTCAAAGTTGGTGGGGATGTACCTGGGGTAAGTCTCTACCAAGATTATTTAAATGGTCACACTTACGTTGTGTACTTAATTATTGGATATTTTGGGGTTTTTTTTATTTATTTATTTATGTTCATTTTTTGGCCAAATCTGAAAGTCATCTCCAAAGCCACTTGGCCGACTGATTAAATATTGCATAGGAACACTTGAGGGCATGGCAGCAGGAGTTCCACAGCACACTGGTGATATTGACCTCATTCTCAAGGTCACGGGGTCCCTTACATGTAGGTGTATTTAGCTCTACAGATGATAACTTGAGAATTATTTCAGTCTGGACTTTGATGTTTTGCATGGGTTATGATCATCTTTTTGGGCCACTCTCAGATGGTACATGAGTGACCTTGACTCTATTCCCAAGGACACAGGACAACTGACATGGAATTTACTGTTCACATGAAAACTTAAGATCAATTTTGAGTTAGGACCTTGATGTTGCTCATTTTCATGTTTTTCTATGAAGGTCATGCTTAGACAGTACATGAGTGACCTTGACCTCATTTCTGAGATCACAGTGCAAACATGAATTTTATTCTTCTGTGCTATAACTTGAGAACTACATGTACTCGAACTGGGATTTGATGTTGCGCATACACGTATATTACTATTAGCGTTCTTCCGTACATGTAAATGTCAGACTTGCCCAGTGCATGGATGACCTTGATCCTACCCCAAGTTCACAAGTGTGATGAATCTCTAATTCAGCTGAGCGGGGGCTGTTCACATATAGCTCTCTAGTTTTTTACTTGGCAGCAGAGAAACCCTCTGATCCAGTGCAGATTAGATTATTGGTTAATTTCTTCATTTCCATCACCATATATATCGAAAATCAAACCATCAATGAAAACTGTCCCCTTGAGTAGCTTTATATCCCTATATTTTAAAGGAAGTTTATCTGAAAAGTGAAGTCAGGGATTTTGGAACTTCAATGCTGAACTGTGACAAGATGCAGATTTTGCCCAAAAAGTAAAAGAAATCTTGTAACATGAAGTATATTGACGAAGAAGATAGAGGTTTGGATTTGGACACTGTTAAATGTGAACTGAGGCATGATCAAGAAATATTCTAAAAGTAAAGCTTTCTTACTGCACATCACTGAACAAAGTTTGCAGAAAGAGTTAAACAGTATCATCAGTGATCATGGTTAAAGAATTCATAGTAATAAAGATAAAGACAAGTGTGTAGAATTACAAAATAACTTAAATGACACACACACAAAAAGTGTAATGATTCATGTGCTTGGTGGACAGAACAATGGAGAAAGCAAAAAATATTTCTTAGGTTTAGCAAAAAGAAGTAAAAATAAATACATCACTAAACTAACACATGACGGAAAAGAAGTAACTTATCCCTCTGATATCTTGCGAGAAGAAGAGATTTTATCAAAATTTATTCACCTCTTCAAATTTAGACTGGGGATAGCTTTCACAAAAAGATATGTACAGCATAACAACTGAATAATGCAAGCATGCCCAAGGTTTCAGACACTGATAAATTAATCTGTGATAAAACAAAACGGGAATGTACAAATGCCCTTAAATTATTTAAAAATGGAAAGAGCCCTGGATCAACTGGTTTTCTTTCTAAAAATTGCTCCAAACATCACGGAAGGGGTTGTCGGGAAAAAAGATATTCCTTGGAACTGCTCATAGATATATTTTTCTTTAGATGTCTGTTGATTTTAATGTGATAGGGCAATTCGTTTGTGTGTGAGGCGACAAAATTGCATAGATTGAGCAAGAAATAGTTCTGAAAAAATCATGTTGAAAGAAAATACTGCTAATAAAATTATTCTTAGCATTTATGGAGCCCTGTAATATGACACGTACTTCCTCTGTCCTGTGTTTTTGTTATTGTATGAAATAATTTGGAAAAAAAAATCTAGCTTTATCTCTGTGATGATGTTGTCATTCAAAAAAAAGTATATTAAGTGGCTTAAAACTAAAGTATTATTAACTCTGGAACATCAAACATAACCACACTTGGCTTGTTTTGGTGTGGATTCACATGCAGCTTTCCATTTTTGGGGCCCAGTAAGTGGATTGTCCTAATGTTTTTACATCAATTGAAAATATCAAAGTTGTCAGAACAATGGCAGTGATAAGTCTGAACTGGCCCATTCTTTTTTCCATGACCATGGCTGATGGTTTCCAGTTCCCTATGAGTGACCTTTGTCAGTGGGTCACCTGGTTTCCAGGGGTTATAGACTAATGACTGTGCAAACAATGTCATCGTTCATTATCATCCCATGCAAATAAACCCCTTGTGGTCAGTATTGTTGAAACTCTTCAGCATTTAAACTTAAAATTTATATGAGAAAACTGTGCTCAAAACTTTAAAAGTTTTGAGCTCAGTTTTGTTACATAAATTGTATGTTCACACATCTGAGTTTTGGGGGGCATATATATGTTGAAGTATCAAACTACATGTATCAAAAAATATTATAAAGTGATCCGAGGTAATCCAGAGGTCCTCAGATGTTCCACCTTAAACCTGTCTGCTGTTAATGCAGATATGCAACATCTTTGCTGGATACACCATGCAACTTTGCAAGTACTTAGGGGCCATCTGTAAAGCTCTACCACTCTCTTTTCTAAAATATTGCCGTTAGCCCTTCCCCCCACCCCACCATACATTTTCTTTTAGTTATTAATTTATATTTTTATGTAAAGAAAAAAATCATTTTCTCATTATTTGAGGTGATGGATGACATATATTACAAAGGGTCCACTTCCCAGATTTTCTGGGCCTGCAAACCACAATATTTAATTGGTTCTCTTGGAGCAGTAAACTGGCCATTGCGGAAAATGTACTCACTCCCCCTGCTCAAGACTTGCCTCGTGAAAAGTACTTTTATAATACTATACTTTTGGTATGTTGTCATGAAAATAAATCTTTTAAATCTATGTTTAAAAAAGGAATCTTTGAGGTTTTTCCAGTAGAAGAGACAAAGATGTGGTTTCCTAATAGCTGGTTTCAGTCGCTAAAATAACAGATCGGGTGTACCCATTGTTCCCCTCCAACCAATGGGCAGCTTAATCACTTCCCATTGCCCAGCAGACCCAAGTCTCACTGACAGCTCATTTACATTCTGTTGTAAATACAAAATCATGTGGGTGTTTGGCCAAAAACCATGATTTCTTTAGCTCCAAAGTGCTCATAAAAATTGACATTTTTCAAACTCAACATTTCACCATATTGTAGATTGGTACCTGCATGTAACCTTCCAGATTCGGGGGGGGGGGGGGGGGGGGGGAAATCTTCATTTTCTAAAATTTACTGCAACAAATAGCTTTACAGATGACCCCTTAATGATGCATTTACAGCACTGAAGGCCATTCTAACCAGGAGCCAATAAGCCATATGCTAATATGTTTTGAATTTGGCTAAAGAAAAGTGTAAATGGCAAAAATGTTTTTAATGAATTATACATAGGCCACAACAGAACCTTTGTTCAAAATTATGCCCAAATTTCTAATTTTAGCAACAGATATTTAAAAACTGGTGAAGTCTGCATGCATGTAGATTTGTCCCTGAGGACCCGAAATAAATGCTGAGCTACTACTTAATTTAGCTTTTGTATATTTATTATGTGTATTTTGTGTCAGCTGCCCTCCTTAGTTTTTTTTTTTTTTTTAACAGACTTTGTTTTTGTGCAGAATGTTGTTTTTAGCATGAATGGTAGATGACTAGATGTTCTACAGGTGAATACTTTTTTTATTTTACTGCCAACAAAAGTATTTATTTTATTTAAGACTCTTATTTTACTTCACTGGAAGAGCTAAGTGCAGTCTTACCATGCATTGTCCAATTGAGCAATCCCCAAATGAATGGCTACCCCTTTCAGATCTAGACTGCAGCCAGGCACTACATCACTACCCTGGTATGCTGGTCAGGGCTCATCCAAAAAATACCATCTACTGATCACTGGATGAACTATACCCCTCAGCACCAACACAGCAGACAGTTTGCATTTTCACCGCAGCAGTCGACTGGCAAATTGTAAAAGTAAATTCTTTCACGAAGCCAGGTCTACATGAACAGAACAAGTTTTGGCATTGTTTAAATACAACTCTTATATCAGGTATCACATTTGGATACAGAATGCAAACAAGGCCAACAAATGGTGTACAATATGTAACCCACAGTTAGTAACTGTATGGCTCATTGACTTGTTCACTTTCAAAGTTTCTGATGTGTTGAAACTTTACATTGTGGTTTTTGTGTGTGTGGGTGGGTGGGTGTTTTCACCCTCCCTCATTAGCTTTGACAAACTGTCTGACATGACTCATAGGATTATTATGCAGGGCCTTATAAAAAGAGATAAAATGCCTTCTGCCATCTTCTGGGTTTAGGTGAATTAAGTTCAGTCAAGATGACACACTCAGCTGACATGTCCATGTCAACCTTACTGGCACTGAAGGCTTTGGCTGCAGACCCCAACAAGGCTGGGGCATTGGTTCAAGTAAGTAAATGCATGTTTACTGATCAAGCTGTCAGGCACTTGCCTGGTTTGCTTCTTTAATACATGGACTTCCATGAATCTCTCTCTTATCATATGCTTAAAAAGATATCCATTATTTTTTTTCTTGAGAACAAGAAGCATGTACATGATGTAAGCTTGTTGAAATTATCTTTTTTTGCCATAATTACATGTACATGTACCTACAGTTACATGTACATGTATGTTCATAAATTGCCAAGATTTGAATTACATGTATATGTACTTATACATGTATATTCAAACCTCTTTACTCTCATTTAATTAAGACATACTTAATAATAAATTATAGACAAAACTGGCTGCCCGAGATTAAGTATAAACATTGAGACTAAGCAGCCATATTTGACCTAGGTAACATTGTATTTTTATGTCCAATGATGCCAAATTTAGAGGGAAAAAAAGAATATATGATCTGAATATTATGATATATAATTATGATACATGTACTTATAATATTTGATTGTGTAGGGTTCACAGAGTCCCACTGTGTTTTAAAACATGTTAAACAAATGCGCTGATTTTTTAAGAAGGCTCTGGCTGTGTAATGTAGGTTCATGTATATGTATGTGTATATCTTACAATATTAAATATAAATAAAAACTAGAAAAGATGATTTGCTGCATAGCAAATCAGTGTGTGTGTCTTCAAAGCATATTGGTATGGCAATGTACATGTAGAACTATTCCATAACACAGGAGTAGAAGTTGGAATGGCATCTCTACATGTACATGTATCTATTATAGCTTTGAAGTTATTCAAGATTTAAAATTTCTAATGGTGCAATTTAGCATAATTCAAATAGCTACAACTTTCGCTTTTAATTCATTGGGTGCATAATGGTAAACAACTCCCAAGAAGAAGTTGGAATGACATCTCTATCTATTATGGTTTTGAAGATATTCAAGAATCTTGAAAATTTTGGATACTGCTAATTAGCATAATTTAAATGTCCACAACTTTTGTTTTAGATTCATTACATGCGCAATGGTCAACATCCCCTTAGTAGAAGTTGAAATGACATCTCTATCTATAATAGTTTTGAAGATATTCAAGTTTAAAATTTTTGATGCTGCAAATTGGCATAATTTAGATGGCTACAACTTTTGTTTTCAATGCATTAGATGAGCAATGGACAATAACCCCCTAGTAGAAGTTGGAATGACAACTCTATCTATTATACTTTTGAAGATATTCAAGATTTAAAATTTCAAATGCCCCTAATTTGCATAATTTTAATTATCCTTATTCCTCTGTATAAAATTGTCAAACTCCTTGTATGGAGGTACAATCATGCCAAATTCGGAATTTCTGTTAATAATAGTGTCCGAGAAAAGAGTTGGACAAATTCAGTAGTAAAGAAGATCGAAAAGTGTCGGACAAATTTGCTGGTAAAGAAGAAATAAATAAAGAAACTAGAAAAGAAGATTTGCTTCAAAGCAAATCTGTCTGTGTGCCTTCAAAAGTTGTAATTCTACACCTTTTGTCCAGAAAGCGTAATGCAGGATGAAAATTTCAAAGTCCAAATGACCTTGACAATGCAATTTACATGTGACCTTTACAGGTCACATGTACATTGCACAAATGTACAGTGTTAAAATACCCACAATTTAAGCCCAACATAAACCAAATCAGATGAAAATTGACCACATTATGGCACAATGAAGCTTTCAAAGGGCCAAATGACCTTGACCTTTACCCTTTATAGGTTACATGCTCTTACAAAAATGTACAGCGTTGCAATACCTACAATTTGAGTCCAACATGATAAGAATTGGATGGAAATTGGCCAAGTTATGGCTGGATGAAACTTTCAAAGGGCCAAATGACCTTAACCATTGACCTTTATAGGTCACATATAAGTTTTGAAAAATGTGCAGTGTTACAATATAGGCCCAACATGATCAAAATTAAATGAAAATTGACCAAGTTATGGGTAGAAGAAAGCCATCATCGACAGTGGCCTTTGAGCTTGAGATGACCTCTAGCTGAAGTGAACCTTGACCTTTAAAATGACATTTTGACCAAAAATTGACATTTGAGCTTGACATGACCATTGACCTTGACATTTAAGATGACCTTGCCTTGCCATAATCGAATTCCCATACACTCGGAACCACATCTATAGTATATAAGATAGTGAAGATTTGATACTTTAATTGGCCCTTATTTGTATAATTTTGAAAAGCATGACCCCTCATTATAAAAAGACGTGACTTCATCCATAGAAATATAATTGTGCCAAGTTTGGAGTTTCTACACATAAAACTTTTCAAATGAAATGTCAGACAAATTTGCCTGTAAAGAAGAAAGAATTTCTAGAAAAGCGATATGTCTGCGTTGGCACACAGACATAATGAAAAAATTTACAAGTACTTGCAATCATTTACACTTTAGTTACACTTATTGCTCACAGAGGGCACTACTGCATGCCATGGCCACAGCCAGGCATTGTCCCTTGGAGACCTGACGCCAAATATATTATTTATGCAGGAAAAAGCGAGAGAGATTACAGCACTGCACCTCGAAAAGAGTACACTATCTTGATTGTCTAGTGTTCACAGAGCCCCACTGTATGTTAAAACATGTTTAAAAATGCGCTGAATTTTTTAAAAAGGCTCTGGCTTTTTAATGTAGGTGTGTGTATATCTTACAATAGTTTATTCAATTCCTCCCCAAATTACCCAAACGCACCCACATGTAAATTGTCTGCTTCGGTGTTTTTACTTAAATTTCTTGTTAACAGACAATATAATATGTTTTTACTGAGATTTGTACATAAGACCTATCATGAAGACATATGCTGGGTCAATACCTTTTGGTTTGAGTTGGGCATATTGCTCCCACCACGCAGCAAGGAAATCTATTTACTCAGTCTTAATCTTAACAGGTAAACATTAATAAACCACATTCATATTAGCCAAGTTAAGCTACATGTATTGACTCCTTGGTATTTTGATCAGGAAAAGGTTAATATACATGTACCACATTTGTATTATGCAATTTGTTTCAACATGCCACAGTTTCTATATATTCTAGCAGGGCTTACAATCTAGAAAAGAAGGAAATTTAAAAGAAAAATGATTTGATTGACTTAATTATAATGTCTGGCAAAGTGTGAAGTGCATGACTGTGTATATGTACATACATGTAGATGGACGTGTATGTTGCATCATTTGCCTTTTTTTTTCTGATTACAAAAAGTGAGGATGCTCATGCATGTTAAGGCAGGGAATAAACAGTAGTATAAATACCTGTTGTTAAGACTACATGTACATGTACCTCCCATAACAGACCATATATCTTTAAGATCACATTTGAAGCTAGTTGGCTACATTTCTTTGTTATTTTACCTCCATTTTAAGACCATCTGCAGTATGGAAGACTATTTTTGCTGGCAGGAGGGGTTGTCTTAAATTGCAGGTACACCATCATGTATACCATGTTTATAATAATGTAGAGTACATGTACATGTAAAGAAATCATGATAATGGAGTTTTTCCCTCTGTTTTTCTCAAGGATGTGACCTGCCTTGGTGGCTTGGTTATGGTTTTGTCCAATGAAGATATCAACATTGTACTCCAGGCTCTACAAGTAAGTTATAAATTTATATATATATATATATATATATATATATATATATATTATATATTATATATATATATATATATATATATATATATATAAAGAACAAGGTCAACATAACATCTAACACAATTATAATATGTAAAGCAAAACCTGACCCTTCACCAAACACCCTTGGGACCAGAAAAAAGTGTTTGGTATAGGAAGTTTGCTTGCATTGGAAGTATACTTTTGGACCGAGAAATGGTGTTGAGTGTGGAGAGGTGTTCGGTAAGAGAGGTTTTACTGTATTGGTAATTTTACCCTTGTACCATGTGTACAGGTCTATGTCCATAACTCCTGTATGATGGTATTGGCCCAAAATTGAACATGGATACTGCAGGCTTTTTTAAGGATATACGACAAATTAGCAGGAACTTTCACAAATAACTGAATGTAACTTTAGGTTCAAATAAAAAGTGTGTAAACTATACATTTTCAGAAAGCTAACAAACTAAAGATGCTTTCCATTTTAATTTCATTTTGTCAGTTGGTTGCGATGTTTGTTTAATAATTACACAAGTATTCAATCAATCATAATTTAGCACAAATATTGCTTCAACTTATTCAAGTCTTTACATATTGGCCTCAAATCTGCAGCAAACTGAAGTTTATGCATTGAATCAAAAAATGTGTCAGATTTTCCAATTTTGGTTCCGTTTGGTCACCAGAGTTGATCAAAGTTGCTTGCCTTTGATGTGTCATCCTTTTAACTTCAAACAGCTGTATATGAGGGACAGCAAAAGTTCAATTTGAGACATGCTATTTACATTTACAAGGTTTTCTATAATTTACCACTGATTTGATATAAAAATCTATTAAAATGTTGCAGTTTAAGTCAAATTTGTATCAAGAATGATGACTTCTATACACTTTGATAATTGCTGTGTAAACATTGTAGCTGGTAAACACTATTGCAGTGCTACAAAATTAATTTTTATGTTGTTTGTTTTTGAAAAATGTATACTTTACAGACTTTTTGAGTGTATTAGAGAGACTCAGAGTTATCAAAAAAGGTGCCCCTCATCACTAAAGCCAACGCTAACTTGCCATATCCTTAAATATCAGTTACG